>JAYJLV010032976.1:0-27695 GCA_036873485.1 Torymus texanus | reverse complement strand
ATAATTTTAAGATAAGCGCCATTTTAACATGCGTTGACCAGAAATTCTGCCCAGAATCTGCTCAATTTTCTACCAGGAACATTAGAACTGGTTTTCTTAAAAATATAATTTTACATTTTTAAAAGAAATATGTTTTAGAGTTCTATTTATTTAAAGCACTTAACTAATTCTAATAAACTAAAAACTAAAAATACAATGAATTTGCAAATTAAACTTATTACACTGAGAGAAATGTTCTAGTAAAATTTATTATAAACGTAAGAAAAATTGCTATATTTTGTAGCAGCGGGCGGACGAACTGAAATTAGAATAATTTTTGCTATATCCAAAATAGTAATTTTTATGAATGAGCTCAAATTACAAAAAATTTAATTTTTATTCTGTGTTTCGTATTTATACAATTATGCACTCGCGAATATTACAGATTTAATAATAAATGAAACCCTCCGCACGACAGTCAGACGTGTTAACCACTTACCCACACGGGATTCTTGAGTACAAAATTTTGGAACTTATACAATTGTTACCCCCGGTTATGAGAAAACTTCAATGATGATAAAATGGCATTAAATAACTACCATAATATCAACAAATAACTTATAATTAATTTACATAATATAAAAATTAAATAATTAAATGAAGGTTTCCCATGTTTTGTTAAGTTAAAAGCAAGTCAAAGTGAAATGGCGGAAAAAAACATAACCTCAATCAGGCACGTGTCCGCGTTGACGTGCGCAGAAAGTATACTAATGGTGTGGCAATTTTTACTATGTTGGATACTAAAATTTCTTATGATCACTATTAGAAAACTTCCATATATATAGATATACATTGCGTATATTTTAAAACGCAAAATGTAAACATAGTACTTATATCTATATATGTGGAAGTTTTCTTACAGTGATGGATGGCAATTTTGAAATGTTGTACTTTTTGTTATGTATATTAGTAATTTGGTGGTTAGCGGATTTTCGTATGATGGATGTTGCTTTTTAAATATAACACTTTTTGCTATGTAACATGGCAAATAGCAATTTGTATTACAGACATAATAATTTTTATAAATCAACTATTAGAAAAATTATTCTGAAATATATTAATTATTTTTATAGTTATAATAAAAATGCGGTATAATTTCAATTATATATAGATATCAAATAAACAGGAAATTGACTTCTTTGAATTTTTCCCCCTCGACTTGTCGGACCTCAGCATACTTAAACGATAATAGCTCAAAGGCCAAACGATAATCTTTCACTTTAAGTGATATGATCTTCTTAAATTGAAGCTACAAGCTACGAATAATTCAGTTTCATTACAGAAGTCTATCGTGTAACAAACGTTGAAAGTCAGCTCTACCAGGACAGTTTTGATAGTTGTAAATTAAATTACAGATTGTGGAAGTGAAAATAAAGAAGGTAACTGAAATATATTTTAATAAACGTAGTGACAAATAGATACTGTGAATTTGTAAAACTAATGATATAATATATATATACAAAAAATGTAAAAGATGCGCGGTAAAAAGTATCAGATTTGTCACAATAAATATCTGCAAAAGATTATTATACAAATTATGAATTTATGTACTAAATCCAGTATGAAAACTGTTTATTTAATTATAATTGATAAACCGTAAGCAGTTTTTCTGTAACAGAATGGAAAATTATTAATAAATATATTATCATATTTTCTTTTCTATAATTACGTGGATTTTATCGTACTACGTATTCAAAACGTATTTCATAAAAGTTCCACAAAAGCCTAGAAAAATAATCTCGTACAAGATTCATCCTAACCTTTGGAACACAGTATATCATCGACCACTTAATTCACTCCACATATTGTAATTCCAGATGATGCGCACTACGTTTCTCTTCGCCTTCCTCTTCGCATTGGCCCATTCTCAGATCTTCGATCCAACTCTGAGACTAGGAGTGCGTAAATCTGGCGACCACGCGTTGCAACGTCTGCACCTGACGACACCACAACCCGGTCCTAACCAACGGTTGGGTCCCGTCGACAAATTGCAAGTATTGTCTGGCCAGGATGGCGCTATCATCACTCAGATGGTGATTGACGATCGGTCTCCCGAGCGCTGTGCAACCACGGCTCCTATCAACGGCGGTCCAGGATCAAGTTTTGCTGTGTTGCGCATTCAATCGCCCGAAAACTGCATGATTGATTTAATGATTGATCTTTACGGAATGTGAATATTGTCTGTACAACAAGAATAAAATAAATAACCATTTATTTGTGTTGATTTATTACAGAGAAACTGGATCATTTGTTATATTTGAATATTGTAAAAAAAAATTTTTTTATTTTTTTAGGTAACCCAAATATTGATAAACTAAACGTTATCAATAAATGTTGTTTTCGCCCAGATTTTCAGAATAAATTATATATTTAATTTTACATTAATATCAACATTACTGTACTACACTGTAAAATCATATAGATGCATAACTATGAAACGTTTTTTACTTGTAATTTCAATAAATGACATACTTTTATAATTTTAAAATAAATAAAAAGCAATTATTATCATGTTCCTGTACTTCTGTATTTTCCTTAATACAAGCCTTGGATTTAATTATATTTTTTTTTCTAAAATAACATGTTTCTGTACAATTAGACACAAATATAACTATAATTCTAATATACGTTCTAACACGAACAAAATAATTGTAAAATACTAAAAAAGAGATTGTATGAAATAAAAATTAAATAAGAACTAACACGAATTTTACATTCAAAACAAAAGAAACAAAAATTTCATAAAAATTAGATATTTGATACGTATTATTCTTAGGAAAAAATATTTTTTAGAGCTTCTGTTATTGAAAAGCACAGAACTAATTCTAATCAACTACAAACTAAAAATGCAATAAATTTGAAAATTAAACTGACCAAATCAAATAAACAGGAAATTGATTTCTTTGAACTTTCCTCACTCGACTTGCGGCGATTCAAGATATTTAAAAGGATAATAGCTCTAAGGTTACAATGACAATCTCATATTTCAAGTAATATTGTGTTGTCATACCGAAGCTACAAGCTACTAATGATTCAGTTCGATGAAGAAGTCCATTGTGAAACGAACGTCTAAAGACAGCTCTACAAAGACAATTTTCATCAGATAGTGAATCTAGACTGCTGAGTAAAAATTAAAAGAAGGTAATTGAAATATATTTTGATATACGTAACCATAAATAAAAGCTATAAAATTTGTAAAATTGATAAATAAGAATGTGTAAGAATTGTCTCGTGTATCAGAAAAATCAAATTTTCTAAACAATATAATTATACAAAAAAGTAATTACAAATAATAAATTTGTCCACTGAGTTCAGTACTAAAACCATTTTTGCAATTAAAACTACTAAAATTCAAGTAATTTCTATATATGGATGGAAGTTTACAAATACATTCATTATCATGTTTTATTTTTTGCAATCATTCTATAATTGATATCGCATGTCGTGTAAATACAAAAAAAAATTGAATTATAAAATCAATAACTTAAATTAAATTAAAACTAAATCATCGCTTTTGTGATCTAATTAGGAAGATACATTTATTATTAAATATAAAGTCTTATATTTTGGAAAATCTTTTATTTTGAATGTCTAGTGGAATTTGACAAAGAGTAACTAGACATTTTCTTTAACAGAAGGTACTTGAGTCCGATAACATTATTTAAAATTATATTTAATTTTTTAAACCATTATTATATGAATTTTCTCTTAATTTAATAATGGTAGTAAACAGCACATCCCAAACCTATTTAGTAATGACAATAGTACAATCTAAGATCATTTATTCTAATAATATAATAGTGTATTATATAAATCATTAGCGAACCATAATTCGAAAAAGTCACGCATAAAATTAAGAAACATTTCGAGCCTAATATTAATTAGACTCCTTCTAATTTTTTAAGCGAACGGTACTCGAATACCTCATTCACTGGATACTTTTTATTTTCAGAATGAATACGTCACTCTTTGTCTTTCTCTTCGCCCTGACTTTTTCTCATGTCTACGGTGAAACTCTGAAGATGGGCATACGAACATTAGGCGATCGGCCATTGCAACGTTTACACCTAACGACACAAGATCCAGGCCCTGGCTTTCGACTGGGTGCTATTGACAAATTGCAGGTGTTGCCTGGCGAGGATGGTGCCATAATAAGTCAGCTGGTAATTGAAGATCGATCGACAACGCACTGTGCAACCACGACGCCTGTCAATGGCGGTCCTGGATTGAGTTTTGTTGTGTTGCGTATTGTAGCGCCTGACGAATGCATCATTGATTATATGATAGAACTGTATGGAAAGTGAGGATTGTCCATACAACGAGAATAACAGGAATGAGCATTTTTTCTATTGATTTTCAGTGAAAATTGATTATTTATTGTTTGATAATTATAAAGAAATATTTTTAGATTTTTGGCGTTATTAAGTGTACAGAAATTGTTGGCAAAATAAGTATCACGCCACAGGATTGTTTGGGAATAAGGGTAAAGTTGCAGTTAGTAACCGAACTGAAACCATTATTAATAAATGCTTATTTTTTCCAGATTTATAAACTAATATCTACTTTTAATCTTGGCATTAATACCAACGCTTTGTAAAATTATATCGATGTAAAAGTTTTATTAAGTTTATGAAAAATTATAAAAAAAATTTCAATTTCGCATGTTGAAGTATTATCAAAAACTGATTGTTAATTTAGTTTAAAAATACGCATTGTAATTACGATTATTTTAATGAAGCTAAATGTAACATTTAAATAATTAATGAAAATTAAATACTTTCAACAAATGTAAGTTGTATCTCAAAGAAATGAAAATTAAAAAGTATTTCCACAAAATGTAGGTATCGGCTTACTTATATTTATTCGAATGGCATGCATGTACATTTATCAATGATATCTCCGATAGATGGTAAGGAAGATCTCGTTCGGTTGGTCTTTCAAAGACTAACAGATTTTGTACCGGCTGCATGAAAGTCCTTTTTGGTTTTCTTGACCTTCACCTCATTTTAAATTTAAAAACAAAAAATTAGATAATGATTATTGTATCCTGTGGAAATATTAAAAGAATTAGGAGGTGAATACAAATCTGATAATGCTTAGTATTTACTATAAGATTAATTGTTTCATTTATTAGAAATAGATATGAATAAAAAGGTAGAAGTTTGATTCAACATTTCAATTTTCTACGTAAAAAAGATACATAATAGTGAATCTTTAAATATTGTATAACGTTTCGAAATGTCTGTTGATTTTCTCCAGAAAGATTCGAATGACTTATACGTTTCCGCTATCACTTTATCAATAGACGCTCCTCAGTACATGCAGATAAGGGTACAAAACAAGCAAAGACGTAGTGATCGTCTGAACGTGAATAGCATCGAGAAGAAGAATAAAGAAACATTATTGTTAAAGGGACAGGAGGATAAACCTTTATTTTTTCCGAGAAAACAGTTCATACACGAAAATGCCATTAGAAATAGAATATAGTCATTCGGTATGAATGTATGTACTAAAAATATAACTTCCAAAAGGTTTTTAAAATATATAAATACATAATTTCTAAATTTATCAAATAATATAGCAATGTAATTTAAAAAAACCTTTCTTATACATGTTTTTCGAATCTTTGCAATATTTATTGTTTTACAAAAACATATACCAACTTAATTGTTATCTATGAAGAAGTGAAATTTTTAAATAATTTATACAAACCTTATTAATCACTGCGATTAACTTTTTGGCACATGTTTGAATAAAAAATTAAAATTAAAAAATTATTAAGAAATTTTTTTAAACTTTAAATCGATAAGGCAATTGAATTCACTGGGCGTGTAAGTAGTGTTCTTTAGTTTGCATCCATTGTTTTTCTTACTTCTGTAGCAATCAATTTCATACAATGGTCAGTACTATTATCCAGTGCCAGTGCCGACAACAGCCAAGAGGACGTACAGTATAGGTACGTAATTAATAATATTGCACTATCACTTAAATGTGTTTAATTAGAAATGTTTTCGAAATTCAATTGGTTGAATGTTGCGGATCGAATATGCTCATATACATATTTAGTTTTTCTCTAATTATAAACAATGTTTACTGTCTAACATTTATCGATAAAGGCATTTAGAAGGGGAGTAAATCTATTTTCTTATTAATAAAATTCTTAATCTATAATTTGATAAGATATTTATAATATTATAATATTAAACGGGCAAGATGCCTTTTACTAAAGAAAATACTACATGATATCGAGATGGTAGATTGTCAATAAAATAAAACAGAAATGTACAAAATTGCGGTAAATGAAGTCGAGTAACAAATTAAAAATATAATGTCAAGGATCTTAAAGCCTGTTTGAATCTCCAAAGGCTCTGCACGTTCGTTAGACTTGAAGGCAAAAGATTCCACATACGTTTCATACGATTTACAGAAGAATAAAAACCAAAATTAGAACGTGAAAGCGTTTCATTCAAAACTCTATGGTTATACGAATAATCTTAAAAGTAAAGAGACAATCATGAAAGTGGTGTAGTGAACTGATGGTTTGAATATTGCAGAATGATGCTATTTCAGTGTAATTATGATTTAAAGGACTTAAGGGTCTATTAGCTTTGAACGAGATACGTCTAAAGAATTTGTGATTGATTGACTCAAGTTTACTTTTAAGAATATTCGTAAATGGTGACCAGATTTGAGAGCAGTAAAGAAGGTTGGGTAAGAGATAAAAGATATTTTTAATGACAGTTGATTATTCCTTTATTTATGATTAATGAAATGCGTTCAATTTACACTTTCAAGCCAGTTGTGAGAACAATACTGTAAGTATCGTCAAAATAATTTTTATATTAGAACAATTACAATAATTTTTTTCTTATGAATATTTCAATATTGATTCTACCATAAAAAAGTTTTTTATAAATATAAATCTATTGGAAAATATACTAAAAATACCAGATAAAAATTCCCCACAGATTCATAGAAAATATTGGAATACACATGAAAACTTTTCTAAGCACCTAATTATATCATAATAGAATATATTAATTGAATTAACCTGCTATGAACAATAATAATCATATGATTAATTTATCAGTTAATCACCAGGCTAATTTTTTTATCAAATTATTTACCTCAAGTCGATATGTATTAAGAACAGCGTTAATAATAACAATCATAAAATAGCATTCTAGTAACTCCAGTAATGTGTACAGGAAAATAAACGACGCGAAGTATACACATGGCCGACAACTTCAAATAAACCATAAATTTATCGTTACCAAAAATTCGCAGATACCGACAAGATATTACAACGTCAGTTTTTAGTACTCGTCAGTTTCGATCGAGAGAATCGGCAATTGAACAAAACAATAAAAAGAAAAAAAATATTACACAGCAAAGGTTCTACGATAATCGTTACATTATTCTTTATAGTTACGAATACGTCAAGTCTAACCATATTAAAAAATTTAGTAATTCATCGAACTCACTATGGTACCAAATCACGACGAATCCTAGCGTCACGGCCTAAGACACCGACTGAGAACTTAATCTCGCGAGTGCGATAATTAACAGGTTGCATCCGCCTTCCTTCTTTCTTTACTTCTTCTTGTACCCAGCAGAGCGTGTCCATTCCAATCCTTTCCCCTCTTCTCGATTATATGGAAATGGAATTTTCGGGCTGGGGAGAGAATATTTTCTCGCATCGTATATCATATATGCATCTGGATCGGCGTCTTAATTGGGAAAAAATTTGAAATTCTTCATCGCTCCCAGGTTTTTTACGAGCCGAATCGGAGTGCATAATCGGAACCTGAATTGTTGAATGGAACCGAAAGACTTTTATCTCAACACACGCATGTATGTATGCGACTGTAGTAATTTGGGAGAAATCTGCTCTATTTGGGAATGGGAAATTTAATTTGTAGTTTTGTGTATGCTGATAGGACGCGTTGCTGAGATTCCAGATGCATGTTGTACAAGATAATGTGTTTTATTTGGTTTTTAGATGTTTTATGCATTCTGTGAGACCGAATGTCAAATCTAATTATATTTTACTAGTGGTTCCGGTGTAACGCGCCTATGTGAATCTTTCGTGAATGAAGCTGTTCTTTTTTAAATTTAACAGTTCGATTTGACCGACTTTTTGTTTTAATTGGTAATGAATAAAACCCTTTTTTTCGTAGATATATTTTGGCGTTAATTTAAATTGCAGTATTCTTTCTTATAAATCCATAGCACCGAAATTTTGTAAATTTTAATATAGAAGTAGATATTTTGTAGTTACTGTTCTTGACTTTTTAATAACTATAAAAGAAACTATTTTTATAATTCCATATTTTACGAATACAATTGCAAGACTGGAAGTTAAAAGAACATAAACCTAATATTTTCGCCTAAATAGTGTGACATAAGATTGTTTTTTGAAGATTTGAATATTTCGATGATAATCTTTGATATTCATAAAGGGCATTAAACATTTCGAAGAACTTAAAAAATCGGTCTCGTTTGATGATAAACGTAGTTTTAGTTGCTTACCGGTTTTGTACTATAAATTGTTAAGAACTTTATAATACTTTAGTTTATTAAGCAGATTCGAATATAGTAAAATGCAATTTTTATTCTATTTTATCTCTTTTTAAATTTTACGAAATTCCGTCTTCAAAAAATAACACTTTTTAAGAAGATAATACTTAATAAGTAAAAGTAATGTGAATTGTCAAGCTTCTCTTCAAGTGTGTACATATTTTTGAAGTACACAGTTGCATAGGATTAGGCTTTTTGAGTGAATAATAAAATAAATCGTCCCAGAAATATTTGAAAGACTGAAAAATTTAAAGAAGACAGTGATAAAGAATGAGAAAAAAAGGCAGATGAAACTTTCGCCTGTGTTGTGCACTTGATCGCTTAATATGTACAAATTGTAAAATGGCGGTAGGATTATTTTTTTTACTTATTAAACACTTTAGAAAGGACATTTTGAAAAATTTGCACTTTGATTAATAACAACATATTTCAACCAATAGCGAGCCTGCAAATATATACTCCAACTTCCCAATATGCAAGTGACACTTTTAATCATTTCACACTCTCAAAATTACTTTCACACCAGGGCGCAGCTGACCTACTCTGTACCCTAAAAAACAAAAAAAAGAATCAGAAGAAGACCCACAGCCTTCACACCTGGACACTATTGTTCGCCAAATTCCTTTATTGAACCCTTTGCAATGAATTGGCGACCATATACGGGTAAGAGAATGAGAGAGAAATTTTTCTCCCGAGTCACTTATTCTGATTATCCTGCAATTGCGCCCTCTTTCACGCGCGCGCGTCGTGCCGGTACTCATTGTCCGCGGATATACATGCCGTAAACAATATAACGGCTCGTGATAAAAAGGAAGAGTTGCGAGAGCGGGGAAAAAAAATTTTTTTATTAAGCAGCCGAATGCAATTGTATGGAGATACGAGCAGGTGCACATATACACGTGGGTTTTGCATTTCACTTCACGGTAATTGATTTTATTAGTTTGGGAATTGGGATGCTTTTCGGTGGGTCGAATAATTGTTTTATAACTGAAGAACGAATTACACGGGATGATGCGGTTGTTAAAGTTTGAATACAGATGAAATTGGGATGCTTTTTGAAATTAAGTTATATAGTTTTTTTTTTTGTATTTTTATTATTTTTCGAGGGTATACTTTCTTCTGTTTCAATTATATTGCTGTAAAATGATTCACCGTCTGTCCGAATACTTTCACATCATTATAAAAAGGGAAACTACTTACTTACGTTTACATTATTTATTTTTTGGTTTGCTCTTTGATACTGCAATTCCTAATTGAGTTATAAATAAAAAATGAAAATTATTTTAGATATTTAGATACGATCTATCTGGATTTGAAGAAATACAACAAAATTAAGAATTATACCTAATTCACAAGACAATGAAGTTAAAAATGAGTTGTCTTATTGATGCTCCTGTTAAATCGATGGACAACTGTATTAAAACAATTACTTTATTTTGTAATTTTAATCGCTTTATTATTATTTAATATCAATCTAAAAAAAGTCAGATTTTGCTGAATTTTCTATTCTATTTTAGAAAACCATTAAATATTTTATATTTTATACTTAAGCTAAAACTAATTAAAATACCTTGAATTTCACGCGCTTTTGAAATTAGACACCCACTAGGTGGTCATTATATCATGTTCTAAGTATCAAAAATAGACTTTTTTTGTATGTGTAACATCTATTATAGTATAATAGTTTGTTTACTAAGTGGGTATCAACAGTTTTTATACTATTTTTTATTTGAAAAAAATGCGCAGTAATGCAGAGCTATATAGAACTTGTAATGAGGATCACAGGTACAGCTCTATTAAAAAAAAAAAAAGATTAGACAAATTCAACATCTCGTCTTGACAATACCCTTTTCATCTAATAAAAAAAACGTCTTTTTCAAATTTGAACATTTCTCCCACACATCACAGCCAACACAATTCTCTCAATTTCTCCCCAAGGCCGCACCTCCAGTTTTTATTCACTGTCTGTCCGTTCACTTAAAAAACTACAAAGTCTCCCGGTCATTCCTCCAAAAACTCACGCTGCCGACAAAGCCCTTAACATGCCGCCTACGTTGTCTCAATTTCGCAATATAAACCGCGTCCGAAACTTTCGGATCCCCTTTTTCTCTCTCTCTCTCTCTCACGAGTAATTGCCTCGTAGGTGGCGAGCACACGCGCATGCCCGCTTTTAATTTCCATCGGGCGAAACTAGGCTTCTGCAAAAAAGTAAGCGGCGTTAGTGTATATATCCAGTCCGGAAGGAAAAAAAGTGTAACGTGAGAGAGAACAAACGCACGCGCAATAATTCGTAAAGGCCCTTACGACGTGTGAGTATCTGGCCCGTCGGTTTGCTAACGTATAAGGTGAGGTATAAGGTTTTAAAGATAGATTATTGAGTGATATTTAAAGGAATTTCAGTACTTTTGTTCAAGCATTGAAGAATTGTTAAATTGAATCTTGTATTCTAGATTATACAGATAAATAATTATTTTAAAACATTGTCTTTGTGTACAGCTATAAGAAGCACAGATTAATAATACATATTTCTTATGATTTTACAAAAATACTTTAATAAGTTAAATTACAAAATTATTAATATCTTACAAACCCATCATAACATCTGATAAAAAATTGAAAATACACGTACCGCATTCATTTCGTAATACCTAACAATTATAACTGGTTAACTTTTTCTTCTAGTTTTATAGTCTACATAATACTTAAAACAGTCTTTTGCATAACTCATAACACTTTTTGAGCCTAATCTATTACCTGTATTACAGCTATTAAAAAAAATTATTTGAAACTTTATTTATCTACCATCCATTCCGACTAAACCAAGTTAAATTAAAAATAAAATAATGCACTAATCAAACACCGTCGATCTTTCAAACCCTACTATATACGTATTTCACACGATTTTTCTCACAACCAATAAAAAAAAAAGAAAAGTACAATCCCACCCTGGCAAAATCCAAGAACAAAATAACTGCATTCCGTTCGCACGACAATCCCTCTTCCTTTCCATCACCATACTCGATCACGTGTCAATGCGTTTCTGTCTCTAACGCGCGCGCTTGTGTGTGCGTCTGCTCGGTTGGCCGCAATGAAAAATTCATCGGCCCGCCTCCCGCGTTCCCGGGATCCTCGTGAGCGCAAAGATTCGAACGCGTGCGTTTTACAGTTATATAGCTAGGCAGTGGCTGATTGATTTCCGCGAGCGGCTTTTTCGGTATGTTAGGTGAATTGTTCGTTGTGAAAATTGGTCCGGGGGGTGAATTTGGGAGATTTTGGAGAATAGAAGTGGGATGTGATAATGAGGAGTGATGGAGAGGAATTTGCGGAAAAGGTTTGAATTTGGTTGGAGGAAAAAAAAGTATTGATTTTCTATGTGTTTGATGTCCTAACGGATTTCGTTTGTTTTTAGATAAAATGCTTTAAATTTGTTCAACTTTAAACTGCTTTTTGAAAAATTCATTTTAAAATTCTTTAAAAGTTTTATTTTTATTCGTTGCTTAAATTTCTGTACGAGATGAAGATAACTTTTACAATTTATCTATGATTAAAAGTTTGACTTACTACTGTTTTAAAACGAAAATGGGGTTATATACTTTATTATCTAAGAAAATAATCGTTTCCGTTACGAAGAGATAATTTATCTGTATGTGGAAAAGTGATCTATAATTAAAGAGCATTATTGACATACATTATTGTCAAACATTAAAAAAAAAATGTCTTAAAGATGGAACTATCGAAATTCCATCAATTAATGACACATTCTCATCTAACATTTGATCATTAATTTTCAAAGGCATAAATTACTTTTCGATGACTATATTAAAGGTTTCAGTGACAGATATTTATTAATTAATTATGCTAATTGAATTGAAACCAGTCCGATATAAATGAAATAAAAAAAAAGTAAAAGTTCTCATGAATAAGACAGACGACCGCAGTTTTATTACGAAATTTCATTTTCACCAAAACAGTACTCATATATACAATCACGCTAAAAGTGCTAAAACTACTAAACAAACTTTCTTTTTTTCTGAGATTAAAAAAAAAAGTTCTCAAGTTTTATAAAACTTTATTCACGCTGCATTCTATCCCGAGTAAGCGCATCACAAAGAACACCTCACACCCAATTAATTCGCTCCTTCTAACACGATTAGCGCAACGCTCGCGATTCGAAAAATTTTAATTACCCCCAGCAGCAAACGCAACATCAACCACGTTACCACCATATAGAAGAATAAAAATAAAAATAAAAAAAAAACACGCTTCATACAATGCGCACTTAGCGACGTTATCTAATTTCACGCAACCTCGCGACGATTCTTCCTTTCACTCGTAAATTCCTCATATCTACTGGCGGCCATCGCGCAATGAATTCGTTTCTCTCTTACAAGAGCGCAATTAATTTTCGATCGTGAGCTTCTTCTTCTTCTCCGTCTTTTTCTTTTTCTTCCCAGAACAGCACCGCTCTGAAGATGAAGACGAACAGGCAAGTCATAAATTAGAGTGTAAAAATAGTCGAGCACGCGCGCCACGTTATATACACACTCGGTCATCGTCGAACGATATACCTATAGGGTATAATATAAGATAAACGGATGAAAATGTATATAAGTAGACGAGGAAAAAACGCGCGTGCGCGCAAGCACAAGTTTCGACGTGAGCAGTGCATCAGTATTACAACTGGACACGCGTAAGCGCGTGATGATTGTTTATGGCGGACACGAAGTAGAGGTTGAATTTAATTGCTCGCGTTATACGGTAGCTGGAAGAAGCTGGATATTCGTGTATAATGAGTGCCGTTTGCGTACTGTTGGAATGCCTTCGTTTTTTTTTTTTTTTGAATTTTCGTTACGGACGTCGTCCAGCGAAAGTTCGGCGATGGTTTGTATACTTTCTCGAAGTTGTAGAGTAAATGAGCAAAAAATCATATGCGTGTGCTTGTTATAACTGTGGATGGTCAATTTGTATGTTTAACGCGCAGCGGATTCGAGGAGAAATAATCCAGTACGAAAGTGTTCGATGTATTCCAGCAATGCAAAAAGGATTAACTTGCAACAGAAAATGTTCTCTGACGTTTTTATTTCGATTGCTTACTTGTCGTTGTTTATATCAACGTGTCTAATCGCGTGTACTTCTTTTATCACCTTCGTGTAATCGCGTGACTATATATCTGTATAACTTATTGTCCTTTATGTGTTACGCGTTAAGTTAAGTAAAAATATGTTGAAATAACGAAAATAATAATGTATGGAAAATATAAATACTTGATTCTACTTTTCACACAGTTGATTTAACTTGGAAAGAACAAGTTAATTTTACTAACAATAATATCGGTAGAAATAACATGGAAAAAAAGGTAAAATCCTCCTTTTATTAATGTGGAATGTGGATTCTAATTTTAAATATAAAGTTGTTCTTACTATAAATAGCTGTTATTTTACTTTTTGGCATCCTCCTAAACCAGTTTTACCAAAAAAAGTCACAGGTTATTTATATTTTTCATAAGATAACTTTTAATCTATTTATAAAGCCACGATTTAAAAAATTATATTCTTTCAATGCCTGATATTTCATTATAACATTTTTCTATGTAGATAAGCTTATAATAAATAAAATCTACGTAATAATTGCATAATAATACAACCAATGTAACAATTTATTTATATTTATACTGCCCAATCAACATCACCTATAAATACAAATATCTTAATCCATGTAACCTTAATTCCCATACACAATATCAATTCGATCTCAATCCTTCATCTCACAATCACACTCTAGATCGCGAATCAAAACACACATATCAGCGAGTTCTTCCATCCTAAGCCGATCCATCACCACGACCTTCGCGCCTTAACCGCACATGCTACGGAACACCTATTTTCCTCTACTCGGAAACCCGATCCCAGTCGAACAAAAAGAAGAAGTAAAAAAAAAAAAAAAAATTCGCTCACGAAGACGAGTAGCGCTTACTATACTTGCTTGTGCCTCTCTTATACGTCCCGTTACGGCCCCTATGCTAATCGCGTTTCGTTAATTGTTTACCGCGGCTGCGCGCGTGCGTGGGAAACGCATGCGTATATATACATGTATATACGGTGTGTTATATGGTCTACGCCCGGAATTAATTAATCGCGTATGCGTGCGCGTATATATATATACGGTTACGCGTCGGAGCGCCGCTACGAAGATGCGCTCTGATTTTTTTTCCATCCTCTTCTTCTTCTTCTTCATTTTCGTTAAAGATATATTTGCATATCTCAGTGTTTCACTTTCGGCGAGGTGGGAATAAAAAGATAGAGAAGTGAGTTTCGGTTGTAACGTATATAGTCGTGAAAAATCGTCTGGGTATATAATCGTATGGGTTATGAGTTAAGTAATGGTGCTTGGTTTAGTCACGGGTATCATCGCTGACCTAGCTTTTTTTTCTAATCGAGATGCTTTTTTTTATGTGAGCGTGTGAGATAGACTAGGATTTGTTTCTAGATCATTAGGGCATTTTAGAGGTACGAGTGGATACGTTGATTGTATGGATAAATTGTTATTGATGATGGAAATTCGAGGAGTAACTGTATAATATGATGCTTTGGATAATATAGTGTTTATCTGGGAATCGTCGTGAGTGTATATCACTCGTCATCGAATAGGTCAGATTGTTTCAAGGACCAAAATGTAGAGTTGAGAAAAGGTAACGATAAAATATCTTCAATCTGGTGATAAGCTAACCCAGAATGCAGAAACAAAGTCGATGACTAAATTTGAGACATATATAAAAAGTGATGTTTTGTTTTGTTTTAAATCTATTTTTCTAAACTTTTTTGTATTTGTAAGAAAAGTTATTTCCAACGCATACTATAATATTTTAAACTGAAAGCGTAATTGAATTTCTATAAAAATAAATATTATTTACAGCAAAGTTTTCTAGAAAAGTAATAAAGATAGACAGTCGGTAACAAATTTCACATTTTAATATGAAAAATGATTATCCTCGCCTGCCATTTTTTTTTTCATAGGTAGATGTCTATAAATGGAATGTAGGTATGCATTAAAGATGTTGAAACAGCCGCAACAATATTATTATTAGTGATAAATACATAAATTTTGTTTTATCATTACTGCAGTGTTCCAACAGTAGCTATAATGCTATTAGTATATTAATTGAAATCAAAGCAATATAAATTACTTTGTTTACAGCTAAGTTTTTATGTCAAACAAATTCCATCGAGTTATACATTTCCATTCACCTGTAAATCAATTTACTGACCAGAGAATCGGAATGAAAGAGAAAACAAATTTCAGAAAAAGAATCAGGTAAAAATCAGGCCAAAGCTCATCGTTAAATAGTTATCGCCGAGCTGTGTTTTGACCCATTATGTCAATCTCCCAAATACACATACAGCGTTGAAGAAGAAGAAGAAAAAAAAAGAATGACGGACAGCATCGGCAACATCTAAGTTCTCGATGGCGCCGAAATTAGAATCGGACGGCACGCGACGAGTGGCGAGTGTCGACAAAAAATCACCCAAATACAGGGAAAGGATATGAGAACCAGTGAAATTCCTTACGTGTGGGATCATTTATTTTTAGAACACACCTTTCGTTTGCTCAACAGCAAGCGCCAGTGTATGTATGTATGTATTGAGGAATCTCGAATTAATGCCGATACATATATCAGGCGTGTATTGAAGTATTATAGTGCCTAGAGGGTCGAGCATTAAGGTAATCCGACATGTACACTGGTTTAGTAGTGTAAGCGTGAGGAACAATATTCTTTTAATATAGATTTTATGTTTATGCTTATATAAATAGACTTATCGATAAATTAAATATGCTGTATCTGCTTACAATGTTGTTATTTTATTACTTTTGCATAATTATTACATTTCATTAACATTTGTTTGATAAGCTTTTCTTACATGTACAACTAATATTTTCTCTTCTCATTACTTTTCTAAATTATGCCTTGATGAATAAAAATAAAATAAAAATATACTATAATAATTTTATTTTCGATACATTGCGCTTTTTTTGCCAATTTAAAATATTCCTTGTTATGTATTTCTTTATCCAAATTTCTTCATAATTTCGCGATTTAAAAAAATTATCTCAATACCTACAATTTATCAACTTTTCACTTTTAACGCTAAGTATTATAATAGTAATAAAAAAAAAGTCCGCATTATAAAAGTCTTGTAAGGTTCTACTTTTAACCGATTATGCTATTTAAAAAAAATATTTATAAAGTACCTTTGAAATCCAAAAAAAATTATGATTAACGTGTTAACTTTAATTGATTTTCTTTTAACTTCACGCGAATGAACGTGCCATAAATAAAAAATTAATTCTTATCACTACGATACAAAAATATACGTTGAGTAAGCCACAATACACACACACGACAAGTGATAAATTTTGAGTTTATTATATAGGAATCGCGCAGTAAATAATTAACGTACTAAATAATCAATGTTTACGAAATACTTAATCCCAACGACGTGCGTATGGAAATCATTATACGTCGCTGTTAATGCTTTCATTACTTATCCTAGAAATAATGGAAAACACGATTTATGTGACAAGGAATAGATGCAAGCCCTAATGCATAATAATTGTTGCGCAGTTCATCGCCTTCTTTTTTTTTATAACACATTGAGTAACTACAACTATTTTCAATTAATATAAATTATTATTAATAGAACCGCCGTGTAAAAATAACTGACAAATATCGAAAATAAATTAACCCCTAACAACGTCCGACAAAAAAAAGTGACATTCACCACAACTCGTAAACCAACCGATGAGCTCAGAAAAAAAGCCAAATATGATTTATTCATCGCAACGCATTAAATACACCGAAAATCTCACCTAAACACTATAATTTCGTGCGAGCGGAAGAAAGTCAGCCGAAAACAGATTGTAATATCTCGTGCGCGTTTGTGCAGAAGTCGGATTCGAAATCACGCACAGAAAAGCGGGTTAGCAGCGTATATAGTTGTAGAGAAAACAAAAAAAAAAAAAAAAATACAAGAAGGATCGCGCGGTAAAAAAAAAGCGCTCGAAATCGTAGGTATAATACAAGCGGTATGGCGATCTCGCTTTCATCTCATTGCGGCGGCGTCGTTCTGACAGCTCTAACGGTTGGTAATGGTTTCCGCGATGCTATACGTACATAAGCAGAGCTCGCGTAAAAAGATGAATATATGTGTATATATGTATGAAACGGCGTATAATTAGAAATTCGCCGGTAGACGCTTCGAAGGTGAGGATTTTAATGTCAATTATGGACATTCAAAGAGGGGAATTCGCATTAAGAAAAGTTTGTTATTTTTGGAGAAATAAAAGAGAAATAATACAGCGTTACTAGTGTTGTTGATTTTTTTAATTTAAAATTCGCAGAAATAAGTCTGAGCGACATCTGACGAAAGTTCGTGATGAAGTATCGTAGTAAGGTTTATTAGTGGTATCAAGTTTCTGATTTTTCAGAGATATATAACACTGGTAGTACGTTTCAGGACTATTTTGGCAAAATGGCTAGGAAGTGGTTGAGGATTGTAATAAATCATTTCGCAGATTATACAAATGTGAGTACGTCTTTAAAAAACGTACTTTATAAGTTCATTAGAGTAAAAATATACGTACATTAGACAATGTTTTAATTGTTATATGTAAGTAAATAAACATATACCAAGTACTGTAATTGTCATTGAAATAAGTGTTTTTAAATGTACAATTAAAATACAAGTTGTAACTGTACTCAAGTATTATAACTGTATCAACATATACCCAAACATTTCTGTATTATTGATAAACAAGATATCTTTGGATAAAACTGCAACAAAAAAAAAAATCTTTCTTTAAGAGAAATGACAATGTATCGAGTGACCGTTTTCAATCGCTTCCGGGGTCAACACTCTTCGATCATGTATCGTCCATCAAGCGAAATTCCCGAAACACTCGAAAATCGAACACTAAAGCTTATAGTTCTTTTCACGCTTTTGTGCACTTCACAACGATTTCCTGAAACTTTTTTTTCCCGCGCAATTCGCATCAAGCGTGCATTAACAACAAAACCACATATTATTGTGTATACGCTTTCAACGAGAAAGAGAGAAAGAGAGAGAGAGAGAAAGCTTACATTGTTTGCTGCTCGACACGTAACGCAGGGATTAACAATAAACACTGTACTTTGACATTCAAAATTTAAATTGCAAACTTTCGTGCTCGCGTGCGGTTTGGTGCAAATAAAATGACGCGAAGAGGCGACAAAAACGCGAGCGCGACTTTCTTGCTTTAAGACTCTTATAAGGACTTTCCAGAGAATTTTTTCCATTCGGCCAATCTTGTTTTGTACATCTCGGAATAGTAATTAATTGCGGATCTGTATTGTATAAAGCGTATCTTTGGCTGCAAGAAACTTGTCAAGTACTTGTAAAAATTCGTGTTTATACTAAAGAGCAGGTGATATGCATAACGATTGCCTTTATAATCAGCTTCTTTTCGTAATTAATAATTTGGTATAAGTAACATTTTTTCAGTTACTGTTTGTAATCGTATGAACGTGAGCAATCAATTTAGTTTTTAACGAGAATTCTAGACTTTTGTAATTTTGTTTTTACTCAAATTCATACTTTGTACTGTACAACTTTTAAATCTATAGTTTATAAACTTATACATGTGTCATCCTCTTCGTCATCGTTCCCGACCCGTAAAACATCTTCTCCATTTATTTGGTTGAAACTCTACGCTTAATTAAACCAAAATATAAAAAAAATAAAGTTTTTGAAAATCCACCTCATCGTGTATACTCAGTTGGCAAATGAACCCATTTATTTCCTCACCATGGCCTCAACGACAGATACACGTTAGTCTTGCAGGTGGCACATTCCTCTCAGCAGTGAAAATAGATAACTGTCTCATAGCGTCGGAGAAACTGAAAAGAATCGTGAAAAATTTATACGACAACGACAACGAGACGAACTATAACGGCGCAAAAATCTTTCACTTGGAATTCAAGGAAACCTTCGCCTCTGACAGCTATGCTCTTATAAATCACAGGTTGCACAAAGACTTAAAGTTCAACAAGAGTCCTTCGTTCGTATACGTGTACACGAAGAAAACTGGGTTAAGGAGATTCCCCGTCCATTGACGCGTACACATGCGCGCATCCTTTTTGCTGCGTCATTCTGTTGCACGTAGCGCGTAACGAGATAATTGGGGAGGACCGCAAACCGAAAATTTACATCTGCCCCCCTGTGAAAGTTTTTCGATCCGTTAATTACGCTCGCGGATCATATATTGATAACAATGCTATACGCGTGGGAGAAACAGTTTTTTTTCGGTAGGAGGAAGAAAGTGAGTAGACTTTTTCGGACTTTCTATATAGGAGTGAGAGCCGTGCGTGTATAGTGTGAAGTTTTTTTTTTTTATTTTGCGAATGCGTAATTTTTAGAAATTTACAGGGAGAGAAGAGGGGTAACGAGGATTTTATAACCGAAATATGAAGCGAAAAGTGTTTGTTTTAATTACTCGCGGATATGCAAAAGAGCGCAAATGGCGCCATTGTTTTGTGAATAAAAGTGCGCAAGGGTAAGAGCCGTTTTTTTTGGGAGTGTAATTGTGGCGTTATTAGCGCTCGTTTTGGGTTTTAAAAGGTGCCGTTAAAACGCTTTTATGTCTTTTAAATTGTGCGCTTTACTTTCGAATATTATCAGCTTTGTCTGGAGATTATGAGATTTCGGATCGATAAAAAAAAAAAATTGCAACAGTATGCAATCCAAGAATGCAATACGTATTGAAATTATTTGAAAATTTTAGTTCCATTTGTGTTTTTATTGAGGGTCTTGTTAAGTGACCGTTAAATATAAAGTGCATTGCTTCAGAGTAGAATTTCTAAATTTGCTTTGTGTTTTTATGTGATTAGAAGAATTCTATGGTGTGCATATGTAAATGCATTTGTTCTATTAAAATTTGGCCGTCAAATAGCAAAGGAGTTTAATTAATTGCCGATTTCGTATTTACGACAAGGTCGTGACTGAAGGTTGTTTGATACACCGGCGTCGTTGACCCGATGTTTCTGCATTTGGATGCACAAATATTTAGATATGCAGAACGTAACCAATGTTGCAAGAATGATGGAACTAGATAATTAGTTACGCTGTACATGATTAAATTACTGATAATAAGTATTAACTTCATTGTCATATAAACGTAACTGTCGTATAAAATGTTTAATATTTTATTTTGGTGAAACCACACTATATAATATTATTAAATGCTTACATGTAAAAACTCTTCGCTTTCCAATAAAATTCAGTTTATAGCGTGAATGGAACATCGTGGTTTTTTTTACAGTTCAAAGCTGAATTTAATGAAATTGCGTCAATACTTGTTTATAAAAATAACAGGAATATTCACACCATTACAATGATGGAAAAAAACAGTTATCAGATATGTTAAACAGTTATTTTTTACATTCTTAAGACTAAAATACGTGTATTGTAAATTGTATAATTCGAGCCCAAAACGTAAAAAGTTTATAATTATTTTAACCTTTAAATGATCATCTGATTTTGACGATTTTTTGTATATTCATATGATGATTTTTATGTACACGTCGAAGTATTATCATATAAAAAGACGGCCCCTTCAGCAGTTAAATATAGCTTTACCGTCCCCTAATCGTGAAGTGTCTTTAAATAAATCCAATATTATTGAATTTCGCATTTTTTATTTAAAGAATTAACATTTAGTACTGAAAATTCTGAATAAATTGTTATTAACTCTTTCTACTTAATAAAAGTATATATGAATGTTGTTTATTTTAATTAACAAAATCATTGCAATTTATCTATACTATTTTGTATCTCCAATGTTTGTTTTACTTCGGATCAATTTATACTCATTTTCATTTGAATTGTCCATACAAAACAAGTAAAGCTACTAATATTAAAATAAATTTAGTGACTATCAAATTCTCCGTAAAAATTACGTCTCGTCTAAATTTGAGCTCAAACAAACTTCTACAAACATCTAACTATCCCCGGTATTTTTTGTCCAAACACTTTGGACTCAAGGCCCAAACACGTAAAATCTCTTACCTGTGAAAAAAAATTATCATTCAAGTGGAGTGATTTTCGAAAGTTTTACCTCACAAAAATCTATCTCTGATCTGTCTTTGCAAAATTATTTTATCTATTTTACAAACCTAGTATATTATAATTAGATTTTGCGAATCATTGAAAGAAAGTATTCGTAATCATAGTTTAACAAAATTATTTCCTTCAGACAACATAATTGTCCGATCACATGATTAGTGAGCATCACATTTCTAACAATAATACAAATATCTCCTATTCAGACATCATCAGTTAATGTAACTCATTACAACTAGTATGAGTATTTATCTAATTTTTAGATCCAGTATTTAGTAACACAATTTTCGTACAAACCTTGACCAACTCTTGTTATCCACATTGACAAAACCATTACACCTAATCTCAAGCAAACATCCTCACTTTACATCGATTCATCTTGACAAACCCAATTTCACACCAATCGCAACATCAGTACCAATCAACAATAATTCCCACCCAAAATTAACGCGTCAATTCGCGTAATACGCCCACAATCCGCTAATCGACAAAATTCTCCTTGCTCCTCTTAATCGTTCTGCTCCACTCCATACTCCGCACGCGCGCATACCTCCTGATGTATATATACGTATATGCGTGCAACACGCGGGCGCGTTCGCTCTGTTCCCTCCGCGCTCAGAGCTCACTTGTAGTGGGGGCAGTAGCATAAGTAGGCGCCAGCACTGGGAAAAGCCTTCATTCCGATAGTGATCCTCTCGTACGCACGCGCGCGCGTGTAAGTCTCCTTTGAGAATAACGCCAAAAATTTAAAGAAAAAGAAGTGTCGTAATAGTAGTAATAGTAGTTGGTGTGTAAATGTCGTGTACTCGGAGTGTTGAGGCTCGCCGGCCGGTGGAGTGTGAGTGACGACGACGAGGAAGAGAAAAGCTGCCGCAAGCTCGACGTGTGATAGACAGAGAGAGAGAGAGAAGGAAGATTCGAAGGACCAACAGGTGGGACAAGTGCGCGGTTGATGGTGTGGATGGAAATTTTGATCAGGAGGATCAGGGTTTTGCTCGTTTGTATAAGGGGAATTGTTTTGGAATTATTTTTTGAGATTAGAAAATAAATGGGTGATATGCAATGAATTGGTCCTCTTTATTAACGTTCTCCTCCTGTGAATTTGACAATATTTCATTTTGAGTGTACATGAGAAAATTGTGTGTGTCCTGAACGTGAAGATGAATATTATATACCTAAAGTTGCAATTTTAGTGGAAAATGGAATAAAATTGAAAAAATTATTTCCATTTTAAATTTATATTTATTTTTTATTACATCAAAGCCTTTGATTTAATTTTATTTGTTAGAAATTTTTTTTATTAAAAAATTATTTTATTATACCTTTATGCATTAATCATTAGCTATATAAACATACAAGATAGATTAAAATAAATGATGTTGAATTAAAAGCTGCTGATACGCTTACAACAAGAATATTAAATTATTATCCTGTATATTAAGCCATCTCATTCTCGAAAATACCTGGACATGGATTTTTTTTACTTTAACAGTTCATTAATTAGCAAATATACGCGTGAAACATGCTACAACATTTGTGAATATCCCACAAGACCATTTTTTTCAGCGTCTACATCCTTCTCGATGGTCGATGAACTCCGATAATCAAATTGTTTGGTTTCGCCCGCGCATATACACACGCACAGATATACTCATGCGCACGCGCGTAGCTACTACAAGACTTTTTTCTTTTTTCATACATAATGTATCATATACTTGAGCGATAAATTAAGGGTTTCTAATTTTGACGTCTAGTGGATTTTTTGCGAACGCGTTGAAAAGCGGGCATATGCGAAGATACACACTTATAAATTGAAATCTTGTATAATTTATGCGGAGATTGTGGCTGGCCACTGATCGGACAATCGTATATATCACGCCGGTTCCGTTGTAATTTTGCCGCTAAGGATAAGTATACCGTATTAATCTCGATTTTATGATCAGCAGCTAATTTAGGCACGCCGAAAATTAACAAAGGAGCGGTAATATAGTTTCTGTAATTAGCGATGATTAATACGCGCTTGTTTGGAGTATTTGATGATTTATACGTAAGGATACAATCGGTTGATTCACTCAGTATTTGAAAATTAAAAGATTAAAATTTTCACGGATAAAAAGAGGTAGTCTAATTGCCAAGATTGAATTTAAATTGAGTAGTATGAAAATTTTATTGAAACCAGAAATTTATCATCACTTTTTAAAGATATAAGATTATAAAACATAATATTTCCATTCCACTGTACCTGTAAATAAAAACACATATTACGAGACAACCACCAACTGTAACAAACTTTTTTACACATCTATATAGCTTTACGATCACTCCTTGTCAAGGAAAAAAACAGACCAATTACATTTCAACAACAACACTATAGCTACTTATTATTTAATACGAAATTATTTCGTTAACGAGCTTATGTTCACGCATTCAGGATGAAAAAAAAAAAATTATTTTCAATACACGCACTATACGATGCGAAAAAGAAATCACGTTCAAGGCTGTTCTTTGCTGTTGCTGCTGCTGCCCGCGGCGTTGTTTCCGACGTTTAGACAGGCGTGACGCATTTCCGTTAGATTCCACGAAGAGAACCGCGTAACAATGCATGTCAAAATATTGATTTGAAGGGGGGAATCGCCCGCGAACTTTTGGAATTTGTATCGTGCGGTCGAGGGAATCGAGTGCTACCGTTTGACGTCGGTGCAATGAATAAATGTGTGTATATGTGTCTAGTTGGATGATTAGTAGTTGCAAGTGGATTTATGCGTCTAACGTGCATTGTGTATACAATATGAGGTGCGAGATGAGTTGTTTATTGGATTTGTAATTCAATTTGAATGATATTGAAGGTGTATGAAGTGTAACAACCAGCTTATTCAATAGTAATTACGGTGATCGATGTTATAGTTCTTTATACCTAGAATTTTGCTATTTCACATCTAACGTTTCTATATTTAGTTTCTATGTACTAATTATTCATTATGACAGTCCTTATTTCTTAGATGACAGCGAAAAGTATTTTATTGGAAATAAATGTCGAAAGTGAAAGAAATATTGGATTTCTACTCTTTTATGCATTTATAATAGAGTAAAAGTATATTGTTAAAAAAATTATACTATGTATACATTTTCTGTAGTATATTCAAAAGAGAAGTTTTTTTTTAAAGTCACGTCTACAAGTTATTTCATCGAAGAGATATCTCATTATATAGAACATGAGTCATAAATAATATTAATACTGTTAATACTGATTCCATAACTTTACTTAACTATTGTTAATTCTATCATATTAAATTTCTATAAATCATTAATATATTTAATGAAAGTAAAATAATGCACATACTAATTATTTTGTCTGTAAACTGAAGTAATACATGTCATTAAAGTTATTTAAAAGTCTTTTCATTATCCTAAAGAATTATTATTTGGAAAGTTTTGATTTTTTCGCAATTACAAATTTTTCAACAAGAACAAAATGAATAAAAATTCAATGAATATCTTTACTCTTCCGATACCACAGCTTCACGTATTTTCTTCCATTACAAAATCACCATTAAACTTCTACCAAAAATGCCTTTCTTCCCCCTCACCTCCTTAATCGACATTTAATGAACCTCACAATTCACACCTCCGAAAACGGAAGCACATATACATACAAACATACTTGCTCGCGAAACCCGCGAATTCGTGACCCGGTTTCCCTGAACCCAAGATTTGTCGCCACAGCAAATTACACGCGCGAATTCCAGAAAGCCGACTTTTATTTCTCACGATACGCGTGCACTGTCGCCTGACTCACGATGTACGTATACATACAGTACCCACGCGTAAAGGAAAGAAAAAAAAAAAGGTAAGAGAACCGATAGGATCGCGATTTGGCGCGAACTGGGTTTTCGGGGTAGCACGCACACGCGTACGATGATCGTCCAATTAACGGGGTTTTGATTTAGCTGAATTCCCCGACACCTTTGAGCTTTTCTGTGGAGGTGGCATGTGTTGGAAAAGTTGTGTAGTATACGGGAATGTGACTCGTTGATTTAGTAACTTAGTAGGTGGTAATGTGGTTTTGAAGGGTAAGAGGATATGTAGTGGTTGGGGAAGAATTTGTATGCGAATTGAGTTTTCTGGGGTGATGTGGTATAAAATTTTTTTTTAACTTTCGGGTTGAATTTAAGGTTCTGAGTAGGATTAATTAAGTGTTCTAAACCCTAAATATATAAGTCGTTTTTTGGTAGAGTTCTTAGCTAGTGATAAAGTTGTCGCACCTGGTTTGAGGTTGCCCCGTCATAAAAAGAACCATTTCAAAGTGCCGCACAGACTGACCAGTATAAATGTTTCGTTTTACGGCTACTCGTCGTAACACTCATTCTATATTAATATTCATCGAATGCATTTATCTTTCATTATTATTGAAGATTGTCGAATCAATATTTATTAAATTCTACGAATGTTTTGAACATTTATCGTTTTATAGTAAAATGATTACCGTATAGTTTTGAATATGGGACATCCTAGAATCCTTATAAATATTCCTATAATTTTTCCATGCAAATGGTTACTTTTACGACAATCCATATATGAATTTTATAGACGTTCCAGTACGCATATCTCGGAATCTTCCCCAATTACATACATAAAATTCTCCAAAACAATTATTCCCTCAACTTTCCCTTTTTTTCGGGGGAAGGGCGGTAGTAGCATCTTAATTTTGCTCTAATTAAATATTTTTTTCATGCTCTGAATGACATCGCGGGTTTTGTCTATACTCCTTTGCATACCGTAAAGAATCTAAACGTGGTATAGCTAGTAGCGCAGTAGTAACGTAGAAGCGGCATTTTACGGTAATCAAAGGTGGAAAGGCGCTCGACCGATGGAAATTGTATCTCGGGAGGCTAGCAATCATCTAAGTGGGTTATAAATAACGTATCGCCTGCTACGCACCGGTTATAATATGTATTAGCGGGCGGGTCTGCGTTGTTTCGTATGTATCTCTCTCTCTCTCTCTCGTTTGAGAAATACGAAATTGTAGCGTCACGAATACATTTAGGAAAATATCTTAGTTTAGGTTACGGGATTCTTAATAGGATGGTTTTTAGACTGCTTCTTTTTTTGCGTATTTTTGGGTAGCCAAGGTTTCTAAATTATATAAGGCTGATGATTGATATGGTCGAGATTAATTTGACGGAATAATTGTTTCAAAAATTTCGAGCGCGTGGTGAGCACTTAATTCCTCGTAGTGCAATTTTATTCTGAGACGTTAAAGAAAGTACGCAATTTACATCTGATTAATGGTATATATTCTTAGGAAGTCGAAATCGGAAGGAAAGCATTTCAAAATTTTTTTTATAAGTTTCGCATGTGAATTCGGTTAGCGATATGTAACGAATGCTAAGAGCAAAAGTTTCCAGGATTATAATAAAATGGCAATTACTCAACGACAGATAAAGTGAAATTTTTTTTTTTAGATTGTAATAGGAAAACCGGAACGCATTGCACATTCCCCCCTCGTAAATCTGGTTTTCGCAATTTCGGGGAATAATATTCGCGATGCGTGTGCAGAAGAGAAGCATAAAAAGAAAGCAATTTCTCTTCTAAAACTTTTATGTTTTATTGTTACCCTGAATACAGTATTTAAAAAAAAAAGAACTAGAACGTTACCTATATTATATAAATACTTACTAAATGCGTCTAATGCATTCCACAGCAGGTCAGTCATCTCAAGAGTCGCGTAAGGATCGCTATATAACCGATCATAATGCTACGCACGCGCGCATTACACTTTTGCGAATCGTTTTGTAGCGGAAGCTGCGGGAAGGGTTGTACTCTATAGATTGTAGATTATACTCTTGTAGATTATAAACTCTATGTAGCTTCACATTATACGATACTGAAAGATTGAGTTGCCATGGGTAGCCTCTTCCGTTTGTA
>JAYJLV010032966.1:0-27696 GCA_036873485.1 Torymus texanus | reverse complement strand
TGCTCATTCGTATTCCAATATTAAATCAAAAGTGAAATAAATCGAGTTATACCGTTATTCGGCCCATCCCCTCAATTTCTTTATTTCTATAACATTTTTCTACGAACTTTTAAAGATTGCTTTAAAGATCTTAATGAAATTAATAAAGGATAGTCTTTTCTTAAACTTTAATAGCTAAGCTCACAATTGTCTTTGTAAACGTTACAAACAGTCAAAATAACATGCTGAAGTTATATTACAAAAGTCGAAACTGAGCTTGAGACATAACAAACAACACTTATATTCACATTCATCCAAGTCATAGCGAGAAAACCACTGTATGTGACTTCAACAAAATCCCACGGAATCCCATCAGACTCCGGTACACGTGGGATGCGCATTTCGCGAGACACGCTAGCTCCGTTTACATATACACGCGTGGCTGTATAACGGAGAAAATACGTGATCCGTCGCATAGGACAGTAGAAAATGAGGAAAAGCGCGGGTTGGATTACTTGATACAGATAGAGAGTAAGAGAGAGAGAGGAGAATGTAGGCGGCGGCAGCTGACTCGAGAGCGTAACGTCCGGTTGATTCCGAGTTATATGGCCAATTCCCCGTCTGGGCTACTGCGCGCTCTCGCTCTGTCTCACTCTACATACATCCGTTCTTCGTATATATATGTATATACATGTATATATATATATATATATATCTGTCTTGCTTTTCCATCCGCTATGCTGACACATACGTATGCGAAACTGTGAGAGTACTACGAGAGTGAGAGAGAGGAAGAGAGAAGAGGGAGTCACTGACATATGAGTCGCTTGACATCGGGCGCCTCGTCTACTTTGGGAATACGCAGTTCGGGGCATACGTATTGACATTAATTCGCGGCCGAAGTGAGAGCTGCGCTTGCTAATTCAGTCAGCCGTCAAATCGCCTCGATTGCTTGCGACTCAACTTGCAGAGTGAGTGTATAGTTTCTTGGGAAATTAGAAAATGTATCCGGGATAATAGTGTCAACAGTCGCGAATAAATTGAGAAGATTTTATTGTTTTTGATGAAGGTTCTAATGAATAGAAATGTACTAAAACCAACTGTTTTTGATGTGACTAGAAAATTAATATAACAATGTTGATACTGCTGTTTATGGGATTTCGTGCGATTCAGATTTCGATCTTTCATTTTGCCACTAAAACATTTAATAGCCTATAACGCTATGTAAATTACTATTTATGCGTATATTAACTCATAAACATATCCATTGACACATGGCTGCATATTCGTTATGGATATATTAATAGACCATTAGTAGATCGGCAAACAATTCACCTGCACGTTTATGCAAACACTTACGTATTTGTGATGTGACATCATTTAACTACACAATGATTGGAATGGTCATTAATTAATTTCAATTTATAATGTTTCCGACCCTTAATCGACACGTTCTACATTTCATATGTTTAATCATACAAATTTTTAAAATATAAACAATTTCTGTATGATTTTGTTAATTAAATATGCTGTAAACCCAAATATATATTTTAATTGAACCATCCAAAGATGTTGAAGTTCAATCGATGCTTATGCTTTATGTGACTTGCACATTCCTCCTTACTAAAATAATCATTAATATGCTGGCCCTCTATAATTTTTCTAATTCGTAAATATAAAATTACAATTATTATTTATTGGATTAAAAGTTGCAATTAAGCTTTCAACAATATAGCGTTATTTCTAGCGAGTTATTCTACAAAACATCAGATTTCATAACAGATATAGAAAATATGATTCATATTGATTGATTATTAACTCACTTTGAAGTAATTTTTCATTCGTTTTCATTTAGTAAAAATACTATATACATTGTATTTGATAAAAAGGCAGGTTTCATATTATATTATTTTTGCAATGACGTTCAAATCACTCTTTCTGTTAATTCTCAGTCAAAATAAATTTTACTCAATCGCAGTGTAGCTATCACTCCAACCACACACCAATCACATATACACCATTCTTTGTACTGTCCCATATACACGGTTTTATAGGTATGAATGTATTTATTAGCGTGAGTATCGAGAGTGTATGAGAAATTTTTCAACTTTTATTCTAGTCAATCTAATTTCAAGTCTTTTATATTATTTTACTTTATTCTGATCTGTGATATCACTATTTTAAGTTTTTGACTTTCTGGTTAGTATTAAATAGCTTTAAGTTTAGACTGTGATATATTCTATATAAAAGTATTATTTGAAGGGACTGAAATTAGTCATGGACTGTATTATACTGCGCGTCTAAGATATCGGAACATTGTATTTCTACAAGTATTCTTAAGTATGAATGTATTATTTTTTTATATGCTTATATTTTTATTTATATATTTGTAAACTATCTTTTTACAATAAATGAAATACAATACAATACAATACAATACAACCTATCCTTATCATTCACTTCTCGATTCCACATCAGATATGCGTTACATTGCTTTGCAAATGGAACATTATACAAGGTTTCCCATGTTCCATCCCTTCAACAACTAACCTAAACCTCGTCAGGGTTTAGAATATCTCGTACCATAACTGTTACACACTGGATTCAATATATTCGGCAATGCAATCATTACCAAACCATTCTCAATAATTGCTTCCTACATACCGCTAATAACAAAACCACCACCAGCACACCGTACACTTTATTCCTACGCGACCATTATTCCAATGATTTTCCTCACCTTAAACCCTCATCATCAGTACATTACATCCAACGAACTATCCCCACGAGCAACGCGCAACCCACACGAACACACACACGATAGTGTGTCTCGGTGTCGCGTATATATCCATCGCTCGTGCAATTGCATTATTACGCGTCCACTCCCTCCCTCTCTCTCTCTCTCTCTAATGCGCCTGGGGGCATCAGCCGCGCGCGAGCGTGGATTCATCCTCGAATTGACCCTCCCTTCCTCCTTCCCTCCCTGCACATCGTCTCATCTTCTCTAGTTCACGTATATACAACCCGTGTATATGTAACACGCGGAGGCTATGCACGTGAGCAGCAACCTCGAGAGCCAATCGTGTGTGTGTGTGGGTATATGTGCTGCGGGAAGAGCTTGGTCATTAATTAACACTTAACGGCGGCTTGGATTACGCCCGCACTTGAATTTTCGGCAAAGTGCTTCAGGGAGATGCGAGATAGAGATGGCAATAGGGATAGAGAGTGTGTGCTGGAAAGGCGAGAAGTTTTAAAATACCAGAGGATGGTATGGTATCTGCGGAGTCGTCGCTTTTCTCGCGAGATTAAGCCCAGAGAGGAGGATTTGGTGCGCCTGCTCACTCGGATTCTTCAATTAAAGTTGAGCGCCTCGCGCGCAGGATTGTTATTGTGATCAGGCCGCGCGGATTTAATTGTCCTGTGCGAATTAATTCGCTTTGTGTGCCGTCCCCCCCAGCGTGCGACACAGTGCAATTTAAATTTCTGATAGTTTAGGCGGAGGAGGGAGAGAGAGTGAAAGAGCGTAGCAGAGGTGATGCTGGCGCATTGCTCGAGAATCAGGTCGGGTTGCCGATATGAGCGCGACTCCAAAACTGTTTAGTATTAAGAGGTTTTTGCAAAGAAGATAAATGGAATTACGGTGTAAAGAATAAAAAGAGGTAATTATTATAGAATATAGATGAAAACTTATACAAACCTGTGATCTGTAGAATTTTTTCTATATCATAATGGTCATCATTGATGGTAGCTCAGTGGAGAGAGCAACCGTTGCGTAAAGGTTCAGGGTTCAATTCCCCGCCGAGTCACGTGATACCGTTTTTTTTTTATCGAGACGTTCATCATTTATTTATATTTATTTGTGAGTATTGATTAGTAACAACTGCATATGACAGCAAATGGTATCTGATAAGACAAACTTAGACATCTCCTTTAAACGATAGTGTTTACACTAGCGAATACGTCTGGTCTTGAATACGATATGCGATCATCCGGATTCGAACTCATGATCCGGGATTCTAACCCGGTGCTATGACCACTGATCTAATGTCGAAGTTTGCTCTAAGGCCTCGCGTACGCATCTACTTATTGTTATGCTGATGCGTTCAGGACTCGGATCTATTGTCGGGCTGAGCCCGTGACAATACACACATATCATAACCTACGCTATTTTATCTGTTGAATTAATTGTTCACGTATTTTTACTCTTTCATTTAGCGATTTGTAATTTTCTGCTACAAACAGGGTTTTTTCAATTCTGACTTTACTTCTTCGAACCGATAAATTTTCTTTATTATTGGTTGTCTCGGCTATTCTTTTATTGGGTTTATTTCCCTTTTCGCATAATCCCTTCATATCCCTATCGATAACTATTTATTTAGCCAACTGAATTTATACATGGGTTTTAATTTAACCAAAAAACCAGAGAAACGAAAATATAATTCTTTCTGTTAACTTCTTCGGCGTTCTTTGACATTTTAAGTACTCACGATTAAATGATTAATAGCAACCGTGGAGCATTACACAAAAAGCATTTTAGTTCTTATAATCCATCCCTACAAATGAATGCAAGACCGCGAATTACGAGCACTAGCACCCGTATAATACACCAAATTCCAGCGTCATCCGCTTCGACAAAACCACCCAACACATCAATAATCTCACATACTCCCGTAACAATAAAAACAACACCACCCTCGATTATTCAAATTCTTCAGACTAAAGGCGCATATCCGTGTATATCGCGTTCCGGGAGCCAAGCACCACGTCTTATCTACACAGCTCACACTCACGCGCATAGCGAAGTCGACCAATTCACTTATCAGGGTTCCACGAGCGACCCACCGAGTGGTCAAATGCTGATTTATTGCAACTGCGCAACGACTTCCAAAGTAGCGAGACGAAGAAGCTCAGTCTGGCTAAAGAAAAATAGGAATTCTCTATGCGACCGTTTACCACTGAAAAACGCTTGCATGAGAAATGTTTATATATATATACGCTGCAAAAGAAAGAACGTAGCGTATATAAATCCGAGGAGTTGGATTATCCATGCGGCATTCCGATAGAACCACGGATTACCGTACATATAGATATGTATATATGGTATGTATGTGCCTGAAAATTTCGGAGAACCTCGTAGCGGTCAGGGTCGTGCTGCCGCGCCAATGTTTTCTGCAGTAGTGTATGTACATGTGTATATATATGTATAGTTCCGATTCATGAGATTGATTGCATTACGCGCGCGCCGTCGAGCGACGAGGCTCGTGAATAAGTCAGTGACTGCGCCGCACGGGTAAGTAATTGCGCGGTACGCGGGTTGTGTGTGTATATATGTGTGAGATCGTAGATTTTTGGAGGTTAGGCGCGGTGTGAATTTAAGTATATATGTATGTGTGCCTTTGCACTTATTATGCGAAGGTATTCCGGGAGAGTAAGTGAAGGAGAATATATCAACGCCTCTTGCGAAGACTAACGCAGTTATATCAGATTTCAGAAAAATTATAGCACTTCTTTTTCCGGGATATTCTACTAATAATTGTTGTTTATTTCTAAACTGAAATCTAAACTGCTATTTTTTGGAGGGTAAATTTCGTAAAATCTTATTAGTATTAATCTTTGTAGGGAGACGTCCATATTATAATGATAAAAGGAGCTGATTCGATACACAAAAAGAAGTAATTAGTTAATCCTACATTTCTTATAGTTGATTTTACTGTATAAGGCGGAAAATTGGTTTACTTTTAAAAATATTGGTAGAATAAGCATTTCGAAATGAAGAAAATTCATTTTCAAAAAGCAGATATTTCATTTGTAAATTTAGAATCTCCATTTTCGAAAACTAGAATCTACATTTTGAAATGTAGACTCTATTTTTGAAAAGTAAAATTTCCATTTTCGAATAAATATTATCTTTGCAATAATTCAGTTAACTTTTTTCCTTTCCCTGTATACATGTCTACAAATATTATTTCCTTAGGGAAATATATTAGTAAGTGAAGAAATAAACTAAGTATGGTGTTTCCATTGTATGTGTTGGGTTTCGTAAAATTCTGTCAAAACAAACAATATGGCCATTCGATAAAAAGCTGTACAACGGAAATTTAAAACACACATAGTTCATTGCTTATCGGGTTTATTCGGGTCAGAGAACTTTAGAGCCCTTTTCAATTTTTCCGCATCCAATATTAAAATTCGAATAGAATAATAAATCTGAAAGGGTGGTTCGCAAAAAAAGGAAAGGAGGAATATAAAATTTAGTTTGCAGTAGTTCTTGAAGCCACATCTGCCAGAATACTAACGCTGAAATAATTACATATGTTTAGTCATACTACAGGAAATAAATAAACTTTAATAATTTCAATGTACGTTAAGTTGCTTTATATCTTAACATTTATACACATTACAGATACATACGACCATTTTTTAATTAGTCTAATAGTAGTTTCACGGCAACGGTTTCTTACATTGTAATTTTCAATGGTTGGTTTCCTTTGGTGGATTTGACTAAAGACGCAGTCTCTATTGAAATGTTCTGTATTCACGAAACATCAATGACTTTTCATTACGAGACAATAAAGGTGTATACACAAATCAAGATTTACAATGGCCTTAAAAAAGCTTGATGCTTTTAAATGTAAATTACAAAATTAAAAAATATTTGTGCAATAATTTTTTCTACAATAATCATCTGCATATATGAATCAATCCGAAGCTATTTAAACAAACAAAATTGCCATACATATTTTCTAACTAAATAAAGATCACCGTAAAATTTCAAACTAAATGGTATATAATAACAAAGAATTACATCCGCGAACAAAAGTAAACCTCATCACACGACGTTAGTAAACAAACCAGTAAACATTGAACAAACACGAGCGAATCCTCCAATCAACTCTCTCTCTCTCTCTCCCCCTCTCACTTCATCACACTCCCCACAATCGCACGTTACATATTCAAACAACCGCGCACGGGCGCAAATCCAATCGTCGCGCGCATATATCTTTGACTCTCAATCCTCCATCCCTTCCCTCAAAAGCAAAGAAAAAAAAAACATACGCATCCGGAACTCTCATGCTTATACAGCGTTTTTTTGTCGATCATATATACCTATATAAACATAGATAAAGGATCGAAAGTGTGCCTCTTTTTTGACGCCACACGCGGCGGCCTCAATGCGACTACTATATACTCCAGCAACGTCGCGGCCAACCACGTCGAGCCATTTACCCGCGCGACTTATTCTCTCTCTATATAATATATAGATATATGTTCCCCCTCGCGTGCGATATACCGGTATAGGATAAAAGCGAAAGGGGGGAAAGCAGACGGAATTTCGGCTTCGCTCTCGCATCGTGCATTAAATATATCCTCGCGAATGCCTGGTATTTTCGATACATTACGCGAGGGTGGAACCAGAGGGGTGGTAGCTTTAATTTTTTAGCTTTCGTCTTTCATTATCGAGATGTGATGCATTAGTTGATGGGAATATAGTACAAGTCCGCTCTCAGCGGTTTTTGGGATATGATAAGCTGATTAATTTTTTCTCTGTTGTATATATGTGTATAAGTTAGTGGGTTTGTTATAACTGACGGGTGAGGCTTTTCATGCGCAGAAGTTGTGAATATATAGTATAGTCGGGAATGGAACGAGTGGAAGCATAATAGGCGCGGGATTTTTTTTTACGAATGACGGTTTTATTGGAATTTAGGAAGTATATAATAAAGCTGAGTGTGTACATATATATGTATTATTTGAATTAATGTGAGTGTACAGATTGAAGCGCGCCATGCGATGCTCGCGCAGTATATATTATATATACTGTATGTCTGGCATTAAAGCTAATTGAAATCAGCTTAGTTTGCGTTCGGCTTTCTCCGTTGATTGTATTACTGCGAAATAAGAAACAAATTAGAAGTAAAACTCACTCAATTACAATTAATTATTTCAACCGAATTTAACAAAATTAATTGCAACATCAATATATTTCTTAACTTCACACAATACACGTTTTTACATTCTATTCACATATAAATATTTCATTAAAATATATAAAGTCATGTATAAATTTAAACTTATATTCTCTCCTCTGACTCTTACTTCTTGTTTCGTGCATTAGAGAGACAAAACTCGGTGATGAAACAAAATATATATACAGCAGTAGTGGAGCTTGCTCATTAACTAAACCTTCTCCAGATGTACCTAAAGACGCTTTTATTTTCCATATACCATTCGCTTACTCTCATTTCCCTACGCAGCCCACGCGCCTCGCTGTCTAAATATTTAACAACGCTCACATAATTTATTCACACCTCTTCTCGCGCGCAATCATCAAAATTTCAGAAAGCTAGGCGCACCCACCGTGAAAAGGCATTAACGTAACTTTCTTACCCTACCCCTACCCATGCCATTGTCAATAATTAAACATCTCGTGTACTTCCGTGTATACATATGAACTTACTCGCATCTCTCATCTGGAATTCTCTCCCAAAAATATACGACGTGATCCTCTTCCTCTAGGAAAAATCGCCGGTTGTACGCGTAAATTTTCTCTCACACACGTACGCGCAGGCACAGCAAAAACGCACAAAGCTATCTGCGATTCGCATTAGTAATTCATGTTTACCGAGGGATGGTCCGACCTCTTTCACACGTATATATACGTATATTTACGTGAATTTTTCCATCGCTCTCTCTCTCTCTCTCTCTCTCTCTCTCTCTCTCTCTCTCTCTCTCTCTTGCTGTTGCTCAAAGAGTGAGGGGCGAACGGCCGTGCGAAGGATGCTCTAACGTTCGAGGGCTTCGATACATGCGCACATGTGTGTCGAGGGAGTAGAGTGCGAGGGAGGAAAGTGCGTCACGCGTTCGCGAAAGAGAGAGTGGGAGAGAGAGAGACTTTTCACGATTGTCGACGGTAAAGTGTTTACGCAAATCATTCGGCTTTGGATTTTTAAAGTGGATTTATTGGAGGGCATGATGTATGCTGCAGCGTGTGCAAAAATATCATTTGAATTTTTCGATTGTGCCAAATGGCAAAGAAAACTTTTATGATTGATCTTTACGGAGATATAATAATGATTGGGACTTATGTTGTAGTTGATAGAACAGATAATAGCGAATACAATAAATATTTTAAAATCTTTCAATCTTTAAGAATGGAGTTTTCGTTTTATTTAAACACTATAGATAAGAGTAACTGTCTACCATAAAAAAAGCATAACGTTTTTTTTTCTTCAGCAATAAAAGTGTTTTTCTACCGCGAAACAAAATAAAATTGAACAAAAGGTTTGTGTTTTAAAAGAAGAAAATTCTTTTCCGTGTGTTTCAAGACTTTTATTGCTGCGTTAAAGGAACAAAAAAAGAAATTTTTTCAGACAGTTCTTTGAGACTACAGATAGTGCGAAAATATAATTTTACCACTGTATAGGTTCCTTTGAATAATATAAAATATAAAATTCAAATCTTATTTTTACATTTGTATGTTTGGCGAAAAGGAACTTTTACTATGTTGCTATTCCACATACATATACTCAATTCACTTATTATAAATAAATAGCCGCGAGTCAATGTAGTTTGCTTGATAAATAATACATTACTCAGTTTTCCTATTTCTGATATATAGAAACACATTTTTTCCAGATTTTTACAATTTTTCTATTATATTCCCTTGAGATTATGCATACAACCTTTGAAAAATATAGGTTTTTATATTTTTCAGTTCACCTTTAAATCAGGGTTCGAAATACAGTGTATTTCCAATCCGATTTTGCATTTCGAAAACAAATTGTAAATTTTTTACATTGACATCAGATCAGATATTTTTATGTCCGTAAGAAATATGGTCTGCAAGGTGAACATAATTTATTTGTTATACTGACATTTAATTCGAATTCAAATAAATTATACCATTCGTGTCAATTTTTTATTCCTAATTGGTATTAAACATTCCATATTATCTTGGCCATCAGAATATGAAATAATATTGTAGAAGGTCAGCCAGCATGGACTATATTACATTTCTTTATCAATAACGAATTGTAAGCCGTCTCCAGATTTAGTGTTATTACCTACCAATGAAAAATAGGATACTAAACGACAAAGCTGTTCGTACGTTTATCACGGGACAAAATCTGCCGCAAACAGCAATTTCAGTCGCTAATCTGTATTTTCTTTTATATTGGCCATAAAGCATCTATCGCGATGGAATATCGTTGATTCTGCGGAAACATTTTTAGTCACTGCTATGGGCGCGCACGCCTTTTTTTATGGATACTGTGTAACAACCGCTTAACAATGATAGAATCAAATAGGATGTCGCGATACAACTGAAGAATCTGTCACAGTCTAATCTTTAATGGTTTCTTTGAAATCGATTTTATAAAGCAGAAGATATTTTACTTTTTATTTAGGTTTATATCGCTATAATAGTATACCGTTTATACAATGTAAAAGACATTTAAAAATTTCTATTCCTCAAGTTTAATAAACTAATAATGAGAACAAATCTTACAATTAGTATAACTACAATCTCCGAATAATATAAAAAAAAATTTTTACATGTAATATAAATAACATACTGAACCAAACAAAACAAAAATCTTAAATTAGGTTTGCAAATCTACAATCTCGCCCTATATTGAGTCCCAAAATGGTCATGAAAAAAACACATCACCTTGCCTAACCTCAACCACACTAACCAGCTCCACCATTACCAATAAATTTCACTCCCAGCCTGTTTTCTGAAAAAGGCCAACTTCCAATTAAAATCTCCTCGTAATCCATCCACACACGAGAGAAAATTTCATAAACAAACAGTCCGCAGCGTAGCAATCCAGCCCTTCAATTACCGGCATCAAGTATAACGAGCCACTCGCAACACGGATCGATTCGCGCGATAATGCGCTTAATGGCTTGTAAAATTCATCCGCGAGGCGGACGCCCGTCGAAATCTGCGCGCGCGCGGCGATTAATGGTTCGCCGCTCTCGCGAAACCTTCGCGCGTATAAGCATATACATACGTATATATATATATACGTATACACGTTCTACACTTGTATGACGCGCGCGCTAGAATCGTTATGTGTGTGTGTGTATATATATGTATATATGTATATAGAAGCCGCTGTGCGATGTGATGCGACATGCGCCGCGGCGCGGCGTTGCGCTGATGCCGTGTGGTTTCGATTACGGCGCCGGCCGCGTTCCTTTCGTTCCGTTTGCCGTCCATTGTTCACAGCGCATGGCTCGCTGTTTCATTGGGTTAACAGGAATATTGGATGTTACCCGGCTGATCTCCCGCTGAAATTTGGTTATTGAGGATCTTTGGCTCGCATTGGTACTTCTGTTGCATCAAATTGAAATTCCAAATTCAAGCCTATGGAAAAATGATTCGTTGAAAGATGTATAAGGGCTTGATGTGTATAATACGATTTAAAGATCTTGTAATTATGCCATTGTAAATTATGTTTATTTTTACGGGTCGCGTTGGTTTCGGTTAATTTAGTAACAAAAGGATGTTATAATCGTATGAGTAGCTTTCACCTTTGAAATAAATTAATTCGTGCTTTTGACTTTTTACAAAGTCAAGTCCTTGAGGTAAATTACATCTAAAAATAACGAGCCTTTTTATATATATATATATATATATATATACTTTTGTATGACTTTAACAAGTTCACGTAACTTACAGCATCTTTTATGTTAATGAAGTGTTTTAAAATCATTTAAACCGTTTTTTTCTTTAGAATTCTCACTTTTTCATAAAAAGATATAATATCACATATTTTAATTTAATTATATTTTAATTTCCTTCATTCTCTTATTACTCTGAATAAATTAACGTTACAATTCCTTCTACCGAAAGAAAATACTATTTCAAAAGATATACTCTCTGCGAAAACTATAAATATTATGAAATTTATCCAGGATTTTGCTCAACTTTGCACGACTGCACGGGGGGGAAAGCGAAAAAACAAAATTTCACCGCACCTGCGGGTGCACAAAGTTTCGGCGACGAATTATTTCTCGAACTGCGAATAAATTCAACCTCCGCTGGCTGCTGCAGCACCACTGGCAAAATTACAACCTCACAAAAAGTCATCCACCCTCTCCCCCACTCTCTTTTTACACCCCGCATGGTCTCTTAAATCTACTTCCCGCGCGCGCGCGTGCACAGCCGGTAGTCGCCGCTTTTTCACCACCGCCGGCCGTTCAATTGAGTGAGGAAACGTCTTTCTCCCTTATCGCCCTCTCTTCCTCTCTTTCTCTCTCTCCCTCTCACTTGCTTGCTAGTAGAGCTCTATACTGTCCCGCAGGCGCAGCTAGTCCTACGTCAAAGGACAAATTGCTCTTCGCACGGCATAATTACATCTGCCCGCTGGCTCGTTCTCTCTCTCTCTCTCTCTCTCTCTCCCTCTATCTCTCTCTCTCTCTTCGTATGCGCACGCGTGCTTTAAAGCTCGACGAATTAAAGAATAAAGAGAGAGAGAGAGAGAGGACGTGGCTGGAGAGAAGATAAACAGCTGCAACGCAAAGGGGACAGGGTAAATAGCGCCCGCGAGTATGTGTGTGTACGTGCACTCGCGGTGTATATATATGTATAGAGTTTCAGAAATTTTTTACGCCTTTTAGGAGTTGGTCTCCCCACTCGCAGCTTTACGCGCGTGGATTTCGCGCGAAGTGGTTTACACGGAAAGAGAAAGAGAGAAAATAAAAGTGTATACGCGGCACACGTGTGTGTGTGTATGTGTGTTTACGCAAGCGTGCACACGTGCGCCTGTTCGCGCGATAAGGCGATTATACTGGATATATGATTATGCCGGATTATATAGCTGAGCGTTGATTTTTTATGCCGGCCGACGTTTAATATGCGGCAGCGACGTTTTTCTGCGAGGTATATATACGCGTAGTGTTTGTTTATGCGTATGCTATAATTATGAAAATAAAGTTTCTACAAATTAAATGCGCGCACGTTGATTATAAACTGTTTGTTTGGTTTATGCAAAATTTACGTTTGCAAAATATCTCGTAAACGGTGCTGGTAATTATGGTTTATTTTATCAAATATATAATGTAGAATTTTGATGAAAATTTTACTGAATGTATACTTTTGGTGTTATATTATTGTCAACAGTTGTAAGATAAAAATAATTGTCTCTGGGAATAAAAAAGTTATGGCATTAGATTCTTTTTATGTAAATAATATTAGGAATTATGGTTTATAAAAAAGAAGAATTTCCTGAAACAAAGAAGGTTATATTTTTTTTATATATTAGGTATTGCACAGCCATGTGTTGGTTACAAATCAGACCAAAGAAAAGCAAAAAAATTACGTAGAACGTATGCGTAAGCTTAACCACGTAACCTGGATATATTTTTGATTTCAAAGTACGTAGCGATCAATAATTTATCATGAAATTACTTATGGAAACTAACATGCTCTAGAATTATTTAAACAATAATATTAATGTATTCGAAATAAAAAATTCAACGTATTTTTGCGCTCTAAGTAGATAAATCTTAACACTGTCAGACACTTACTTTTTATACAAAGGAACAAACACGAACAAACATTATTTTTTGCATAATTGTCTTAATTATTAAAAATAATTTTTACACAACATTGTATCAGTATAATACTATCACACATTCCAAAACCAACAAAAAATAGAGCATAACCATAAAACCGTCGATACCCTTTCCAATGGCATATCAATCGGTAAAATAATTCTTTCCAGCCCATAAATCATCACTTTAACCTTTCACACTGTACCGAAACGTTCGCGACAAAACAAACCTGATAACTAGCGATTCTGTGCGAACGAAATTCACTCGCAAAACATTCTCTCCCACTCTCACCCGTTTGCACGCTCGGAAACCATCCCCATCGCATCTCTCATCCTATACGACGCACGTGCGTGTGAAACTCGCACACGCCGCAACAACTGCCGCATTAATCGCGGTTTTGCCCACGTTGCAGCTCTCTCTCTCTCTCTCTTGCACGTTTTTCACGACGATCGAGCGCGTGCGCGCGCGTCATAAATTATTCGGCGACGCGAAACAGAGGAAGAGAGAGAGAAAACGCTAAAAGGGGGTTAATGGCTTCTCGCCACGAAGACTTTTTCGCAAGTTGCGTCGTTCGCTCGCTCTCTCTTTCTCGTTGGGCTTCATTATTCTCTCTTTTGCATCTGTTTAACTTTTTCCCAGTCCACAGTCGACGAGGTGTACCGCAACGAGAGAAAGAGAGAGGGGGAGATGAGATCGATGTGAGTGAGCTTGCGCTTGTGCCGACCCGTTTGAGAAAGTGTGTCAGAGCAGCGTTTTGAAGTTTCTGATGACTAATCATTGGGATTTGAAAACTTTGGAACGATTAATTTTAGGTAAGGTGTGTATTCCAAAATTTCAGCGTCGATCGATATTTTCAAATAAATATAGCCTTTTCATTCTGCTAATAATATTTTGTGAATGAAAACTAATTTATGAACTTTTATTGAAAGTTGATAAAGTTCAACAAAGAACAAAGTATTTAACGATGAACCTGTTAAATAATCATGTTTTGATAATATTTATTTAGTATTTTTATAAATAGTCATTCTTTATATTAATGTACTTTGAGAATAAGAATTCATAAACATTTAGGGTAATATTCTTCTTCAATTCAATTTGAATTTAAATTTTCAATTTACGCACCCCCTCTGAAAACGAATCAAATAATATCTTCAGTATTATAATCGTTTGTCTGTCAAAGGAATTGGAAAGATTATTTGTATTCAAAAGCTCACCGAGGCAGTATCATATTTTTTTTCTTATCTTTGAAACGATTTCAAAGTCGAGGGGGAAAGTGACGTTATATATTTGTTTTATGTCCTATCACCGTGCACCATTATTTTCACTTATATTAATTTCATTCAAATCCCTTTCATCGCTACACTTCCCGCTATTAATCCCTAAAAAATTAATTGTTTTTTTCAATGTTTATATAAACCTACTTAACAACCACGTTCCACCAACTTATTCAAAATGCTGAACAATGCTAAAACCTGAGAAAATTCAGCTCCAACAATCAAACCGAACTATAAGCTTTCAACTTTCAATCCATTCCATTCAATAAAATCCAAAGCACCACTTGTTATTCCAGCTCGCGTGTGCCACCATTAAGAATCTCATTAACCACAGTCTAATCAATGAATCCCAAGCGACGTCGAATTCCCCTTCTCTTCGACCAAAGAGCTCTCGAGCGAAAAAGCAGTCAACCAGGGGCCCTTTCAGCTATACGAGCACACACCCGGACCTATCTTCTTCAAGAGACCAGGTGGAGGGGTAGGAGGGTTAACCTTCTCCCCCCTGATGAATTTATTCGAGGCGAACGGCAATAAAAAGAAAAAAAAGGGAGGTGGGCGAAAAAAAAAAAGTGTCAGCTCCCCTTCTCGTACGACGAAATGCAGAGACTTTAGGCGCTTTTGGTAAAAGCTGCTGCGCCACATTACCCCTCCTCAACTGCTACCCGGATGGCTCTTCGTAGAAAGAGGCGCACGCGCGCTCTTTCGTGAAAATTTCGGTTGGGGTGACGTGTGCGCCCTCGTGTTTACGGGGACGACGACGATGAGTCTCTGAAGGGCTGTTTTTTCGCTTTGATTTTCTTGGAAATGGGGTTTCTTTTTTTTTTTGGTTCGTGAATATTAGAGATAAGTGCGAAGTTTTTAATAGCCTGTGAGTATATGAGAATAATTGTGAATTGTTACTTTTGGTTAGAGAAAATTATTTGAGGTATTCGCGGCTTGGGAATGTTGATTTTTTATGATTATTTTGCTACGAATTTAATTTCGAACAATGATATCCGAATTTAATGAGATATATGAAATTATATATAAATAACCCATTTCATGATCTATTCATAGCTGATTATATCTTTGACATAATTTTGAAATTCAATTATGCAAATCTCATTTAAAATTTCTATAATGATAAAATAAGTGGTATATTAAATACATAGCATAATATGCTGAATTCAACGGTACTGTCTAAAATAACATTGTATTATCTATTGTTGTAAATTAAATTAAATAGCCGTTCATTAATACAACATAACATAGGTTTCCAAAAACCAATTTCTTATTTCCATCTCTTTAAAAATAGAATTCCATCTCTAACTATTTTCACAACATGATGTCAACGGCCCATTATTCGGCAAAACTTTTCATAGAATCCCTGTTTTCTATCCTACACTACTTCACATACGCCTACCCAAAAAAAAAAAAGAAGAGAAAATCCTGCGTCGAACCAAAGAACCCGTCGTCACAGGGTAAAAGAAACATCGCGCACAAAGACCCGCGTACACAAAAAAACATCGAACTATATAGATCGAAAGCGGACTCTCAGCGTGGGGAACAATATTTTCGCTGACCACTGAACGAAAACACGAGTGTGTACAGTGCCATCGTAGGGAAAGCTGTAAAGAGAGACAGCGAGTGGGTGTATGTTCGTTCACAGCCTAATTTTCATGTGTCTTCGTGGCTTGACTACGGGACAAGGTCGCAATTGACACGCGTGTGTGTGTGTGTCGCCGTGATCGCCGTACAGGGAGAGGATTGAAGCTGCTTTTCCCGGATATTGCCGTGCAGAGGTTGTATCTGAATCCTTGGTGGAGCGTAGGGTTTCGAGAAACGGTTTAAATGTATTTTTTGCGAGGTGTTGCTTGAAATGTGTAATGTGGTTTTTTAATTTATAGTTGTTTTATGCTGAAAAATACCTCATATGTATATTATCAATAGCAATGTTTACATTATATAATTAATGTAATTGCATTTGTAAAATATTTTGGAGTACTTTAAAACAATGCTTTATGAGAAAAATACATTTAACTTAAAATTTCGTTTTTATTTTTAGAAGTTATATATTTCAATGATAAAAAATAATTTTTATTATTTATATGCGTTCGAAGTTTTCAATTTGAGAGGTACAATTTTTTATCGTAAAACCATTTTATTTTTCTTTACAGACACATTGTAACTGAAATCTTTCTTATCTCTGTACCATTTTATTTTCATCCGGGATTTTAAATCCAATTTATTGGCCAGATTATGTTATCAATAACTTTCTTTGTAACGGATAGAAACGTATTGCCCACGTACACTTCCTCTCCAGAAAATACTTATATTAAAAAAAAACCTTACGTATAGACGTTCAATAAACGCACGATCGCTAAAACAGTAGTCATTCTCGAAGCACCCGGTATATACGACCCACGCACTTATCGAATTCCCACCTTTTCTTGGAAAACAAATACAAGGCATCGTCGTACGTATAAGATGGTACAATGCGCGCACACGAGGAGCGAAGAAAACAAAGCGGTAGGTGACAAAAAGTACACTAACGTACAGGCAGGAGATAAAACACCTCGAAAGTTCGAGAGGGGACGGAAACGGAAGAACAGAAGGAATGGGTAAGAGAGTAAAATGAAATGAACGAGAGGCGCATCGTAATTTGCCGTTCGATATGAGAATGGCGAAATAACGTCTTTTTTTTATTGCCATTTCGATTTTTGTAGGAATTGCAAATATATAGATGTAGACGGGCCGAATCAGTATGCGTAGAGAAGCCAACGTTTGTAATTAAAATGGACTTAGAATTTAATAGATAGTTCAGCTGGAGATCCAGTTTTATTAGCACTTAAACAAGTCGCAGGATTTATTAGTCTTTATACGACCATTCTTGATTATTATTAGAAGAATATGAATTAGACGGTTCTTCAGATTGCCCATATAAAACTTAATTTGATTAGTAAATTTTCAATCACTTGTGAAATTTTAAGGTTTGTTTAGAGCTTAAGTAATTTATGTTAATGCTAGACAGTACTTCACAAGCTGTTCCAAATTGGAATTTGATGGGATGAAGTTTGCCAAAATATCTCTTTAACCATCAATTTTGCTAGCGGGAAAATAATTAGCTCACGCAGTATTATAAAACTAAATTTAATAACGCTTTAGCAGTTCTCTATTTCCGAAGACGTTATTATAACGTTAGTAAATAGTCATAATAATGAGTCAATTACAAAAAAAAAACTATTTATCTAAAAATTAGCTTCTTTACATTAAAACGTGGGTGCTGTCTTTGGACTCTTTCCAGTAAATATTTCCCTCTCAATTCACATCAGCACTACTATTATTAGACTTTCTTTTGTAATTACGAAACAACAGTACGTTACATATGTTTGATGGCACCTATTTCGAAAATAGTTTTACGAAAAAATTTTAATAAAATAAAATAAAGAACATATACATAAGTCTGTTTGAGTCGAAGTACTACCAGACTTTCTATACTCTCACGACAAGCATCAACGTACAATCGAAGAAATCGTATACTTACATTTCTGTATCTGCCAATCAACTACTTTCCACCTATAGACACTCGACGAGATCTGAAGCATTGCGCAGAAAAAGACATCATCTCAAGCCTCAACGAGCGGCAGCCAATGCGCTTCTCTTCCCTCCATTCTCTGACAAAAGAGTGCGAAGAAAGAGATATGTACAACGCAAAGAGAACGCGAGACTTTCGCACGCGCGCGCGCGTAACTATATATATGTACTATATACTCACCTATCCACGCGCGAATAAACTCGGAATATCGAGTGAGATACATATCCTCCAGGCAAATTGAATTCCGCGAGACAAACGAAATTTTCCGGATGGAATGGTCCTATATACTTCCTCTCTCTCTTTCTCTCTTCATTTCTCTGCCTTTTTCTCTCTCTTTTCGTTTCTCTCTTAAGCGCGAATAATACGAGACGCGTGTTCGCCGGCGTAAAACACAGCCCGGACGTCCGAAAGGTAAGAGTAATGCGTTAGTCCGCGACGAGACACCCGGTTAAATCCATTCCCCTCTCTGTCTGTCTCTCTTCCTCTTCCTATCTCTCTCTCTCTCTCTCTCTCTCTCTCTCTCTGTGGAAGAGAAAAGCGGAACGCGCGTCTGCTCTGCGCAGACTCCCCATCTCGTTTTGTCACTGTCTGAGCGACGCACGTGCAGTGTTTTCCCACGGCCCGGTACCGAGGAGCGATTTATGGCGTGCGCCTTCTTGCGCGCGATTCCGGACGATCGTTTAATTCGGCCTGATACGTCAAGGATTAAAAATGAAGCCCCTTCGAAGAGAATTATTTGAGGGCTACAGAAAGCGAGTGCGTATATAAATAATTTTACAAAATTGGTTTATAACGAAATGATAGAGACAAATAATGTTTTAATATTTGGGCTGTAAATAGAAAATAGAATTGGTTATTATAGGTGAAATATTACGTGAGTTATTTCCACATAAGAAAATCAATATCTTTATATCTAAATATTTCATTTTAACATACACAATATTTAAATTATAATATGTAAAATCTATTTATATTCATAATTCTTAATATAAACAATTTAATATCAAATCCATGAAATCTAACAATCGTTTTCTTTTCTTTGTTTCAGGTAAGTTATTCAAATAACCACCTAACCAAACCACCTGTCCGTAAGTCTAGCTCTAAGCCACGTATCCCCTCTCTACATACACCATGGGTCCATTATATTTACCAAAACAGCTGCAAGAGACGCCTTATATCGCCCATAAAACCCCCATCCCAGTAAAAACTAGGCATGCAGCGCGCGAGATTCTCGTAAAATTCATACCTCCTCGCGTATAATAATACTTTACCCTCCCGACATGAACGACGCACGCCTCTATTCTTATAATACCCACGCAAGTTTCGCGCGCTATTTCACACCGCACCGATCCTTCATCCAATTCGCATATATGCTCTTGCGTACGTTATTATATACCATCATTTTCCTCCCCTCTCTCTTTCTCCATTCTCGTCGCATTATCTCCGCTAATTTTCACCCTCTTTGTTGCCCGTGTGCTCGTGATTCTTCTTCATCTCTCTAGCACTACGTGGCTGCGTATATGCGTGCTTTGTCAGCCTCTGAGACACTTTCGCCGGGTTATGAATGCCCAGGGCAACGCGACCCCCGGAAATTACAAGCGCTCGACTTCCTACGTGGTTTTCTTTCTTTCTTTCTACGTGCGAGTGAGGGGGTGAGAAGCAAGGAAATGGGACTCGACGAAGCTAAAAATCTTTGTCGTCCAAAGCGTGGTCAAAGGGTGGCAAAGGAGACGACGCGAGATGGCTTGTGTTTGTTTGGGTTTAGAGCTAGGGTGTGAATACGTTTAGGTCGTAGGGTAGATGGAATCGTACGTCGTAGTAGTGTGTTTTACTTGAAGATGTTGTTTTAAGTAAGAGGAATATGGTGAGAACTGTTTGTTCGCTGTGTTGATGTTTTGATGCTACTAAGATACTTATCGTTTTCGAGGTAAAGTTGAAGTTTAAATTGGTATGAAACGAAAAATAGTTAGTTTTTAAAGTTATAGTAATATCAATAAACTGCTAAAGGGAGTATATAAATATAATGTTTTTGTATTTTGAAACAAACAAATATTGTTCAATTTCTTTATATTTTGAATTTGAGTAGGTATACTTTATGTTATGCTACTAGATTAAAAAATATGTTCTTACAATATTTTAATTTTAGAATTAATAATGCTACTTAGTTCAGTTAATAATAGTTATTTATAAATTGACCTTAAAAAGCATTCATTTTTATAAATATATTTTATCTACAATTTTTTAAGTATGCTTTTTATATAGCATGCATTATTGTTATGTAAATTATTTATTTATGTAAATAACCCACGTAAACTTTCCAAAATGACTCTTCTCTTAATCTTTAGATTAAACACACAACATAACGGTTACCTTTACCTCATGAAATAAAAAGCAATACCAAGATAGCAACCTCTAAGCAACCTCTAAGCTAAATGGAAATCTTTTCCTCCATTAACCACAAATTACCTCCATGCACATGTAATAACAATTTCAGGAAACGGTCATTAAATATAGCATTTAACTTGGAACTATAATATCAATAAGTATATCTATTGGATTGAAACTAGCATGTGCAAACGTAATCTGTTTTATGCATCTCAAGTATTTATAGCGCAACATTTAGTGCAATTAGGTCGGATCAGTCTTTGAATGCTGTAACTCGGCTGTATCATAAAATAACAGTAATGTGGCATCATCTTCCTAATGTTTGATGTTCATCTTAGGTCTGCAAATTATAATAAATATACAAAATTCATAAATTATTTTATAATAGAAATTAATCTTTCACGTTTTGAATATATATAGTAGTTTTAGATACTGTAGATCAATATTAACAAAAATTATTTTGCTAACTCTAAGTACACGAAACACTGATTAAATCACACCAACAATTTCTCTTAAAACTGCTCAACATAACCTTTCCTCACCTCGACCCTTGCCAATTTTTATCGTCACTGCCGGCTTTTTCACAAGCCCATTATACCCCAAAAGCTCACCAACAAAAACAGTATCAACAACAAAACTCAGCACGAACGCCTACAGCAACTCCGCCAATCTCGATTTAATCAAGCTGAGAGCCGCGGCGATAAATACCACGCAAAAAACTCTTCCCTGCTGATTTACGAGTCGCACGGAGGAAAAAAAAAAGACTCGTGTACTTTTTCTCGCAGGTGAGCGAACGCGTTGTATATATGTGCGTGTGTTATATCATCGTGTTGAAAGCCCGCGAACATTTCCTACAATTAAACGTGTACACACCCTTGCGCCCAAACTGCCCATAAAATCGTACCATTGCATAAGTTACGCTCGCATGCGTAGCTCTGAATTTTTAATTATCGATCGATGCGAGGTGGAAGGGTAGGTGGATGATTTTTTTCTCCTGTGGTTCAATGTGCGCAGGCGTGCTTTTGTGCCTGATTTATGATTGTTGGGGGGCTGGTTCCTGGCTGCGCTGGTAGTTTTCAGCTGCTCAAACGCTCGCTCAAACGATCTGTAAAGGGAAATATGGGTTGTGTTGTGCTGTGGAATGTTTAAAGCTGGTTTCGTTCGTTATATTATATTTTGAGAATGAAAATAGTGACAGTTCCAAAATGATATTAAAGATATGAAGGTACCTAATTTCACGGTAAAAAAGACATCGAAATCTTTTGATTCTCCAACCCCCGGGTTTAATATAAAATTCACATTATTTTCTATTTGATTCTGTCGTGAAAACCTTTGAAAATTTGTAGAAAGCGCCCTTGGAAGATCGGAAAGCATTAACTTCACAGCTATAATATCACACTTCTTATGAATTGGGTAATGGGTTGATAGCGTCTTAGGAAAACAAGCTTAGATGTGATGAATATTGAATAATACTGTGTTAAATGTCTATAATTATCTTGGAATATTTGAATCTAACCTACTTTGATATTCGCAATTATAACAGAGGTAGTAACTTTTATGTAGAATTTATTTCCAGTTAGTCAATTTCTTGTGTACAAATTATTATAGATGTAAAATGATTGCCTCGTATTAAAATTACGCGACTATTCTTGCATCAAATATCTCTTTGGAATTTCGTGATCAATTGTTGTGGTTTCATGTTTCACTTTTAAGGGTGTATTTTAAGAAGCTGGACTTTATTTAATCAACTCCAGTTCTCTATGTTTTAGTGCTAATAAATAGCTTCAACAGTCCATGAAAATCTCTGACCTGGAAATTTTGTAGTGTACTTTGTAAACTGAGAACAAGTTAAGAAAGCGCGTAAGAAACTTTCAGAAGATATAATAATAAAGAAGGCGTTATGAAATTTTCCTAGTCATCTCTCAATTAGCCATTAACCAATAATTAATAAATGTAACCGTTATTCTTATTTTTCGAAAAAAGCTTGTTATAAAATTGTTAATGATGGTTTCTTTGTAAATCTTGTAATTATGAACAGCTAAACTGAATAAACAATCAACAATTTTAAATAAACTGTAGATTTTACAAGTACATTTTTTCAAAGAAAATTAATTATTTTGAATTTAAGAATAATTATAACGATACATTAACTTTTGAGCGCAAAAAGAACAAAAACAAAGTAAGAATTATTTTAAGAAACTTGAACAGTCAAAACCAAAGGAAGTGGAAATAAGAATGCAAAGAACATATTTAAATTTTTTGATATTTTAAAATGCAACCTACGAAATTTATGTGAAAAAACTGGCAAAACTCAATTCAAATTAAATCCTCCAGGTTACTGAAGGAAAAAATTTAAAAAAAAAAAGTTACCTGAAAATTGTTTCTTCCACATATTTACAGTATTGACAAACAATCTATCAATATAATGCTCTCGATAATTTCATCTTTATTATTTATATTTATTCCTCTTTCTATCCGTAAAAGTTCATTGCACAAAACAAAAATATAAAACACCTGTCCACTAAGTCATAAGACTCACACTTCAAACGCACATAACACCTATATACACCCACACATACTCACACACACACACACACATACACGTGCTTGAAAAGCTTGCTCGTCCAAAACCCATGGACGCATTTAATTAACGCTCCCACGGCCTCGTGTATCCTCCCGACGTGTATTATGCAACTTTTTCCACCGGCTGCTCACCCTCTCTCTCTCTCTCTCTCTCTCTCTCTCTCTCTCCCTGTGCCCGTGCTTCTCCGTATTACACTCGAAAGCAATATATTTCGGCCGGCGTTCCGGCCTGTCTTTCTCTCCTCTTTTTCCAGCAGCGCTGCACTCGAAGCGAGCTCGCATGGATGTATATGTATATGTATATGTGTATATATATATATATATATATACACGTTATACACACACTCAGTGGTAACGGCATGGTATTAGTCCGACACGTCCGTCGCATGCCAGACACGTGCGATTTCGCTCTCACTCACTCGCTCGCACCCATGCACACGTATAGTACCGTGCTTTTTTCATGCCGTCGAGAAAGAGAGAGAGAGAGAGAGAGAGAGAGAGATGGCCTCTCCTTTTCATTTTAAGTTTTACAAAACTTGTTTCATATTTTCCGCTTTATTACTTTGATTTTACGTAACATTTGCTACGTAGCGCTAGCAGCGCGGTACTGCTTGAGAGCAACGCGAAATCGATCGAAGAAGCTCTCACGAGATATCGTCTTTTTTTTTCTCTATTCTGTTTTCAATGGATACGTCTGCTTTAAGCTTTAATTTTTCAAGTATGCAATTTTTTGTCGAATTTGAGTGATATTTAATATTGAGGATTTGCTTCCTATTGTTGGCATGAGCGTACCCGATACTTTGGAGGATTCATAGAACAATCGTTAAATGGAATATAAGCTGAAGCTTTGATTGAGAATTTGAATATTTCGAAAAAGAAAAATTTTCTGTTGAATGTTAATACTTCAAAGAGAATAAGCATTTGAGCCTACTAAAATCAACGCATACATTGCAACAATGGTGATATAATTGATCGTACTTTATTTATGTGCCGTTAATTTTCAAAAGATATATTTTATAGTCTAGTTTTTATAGAATAATATTTTTATCTTTTCAAAAGTTATTGGTCGATTTAGATGTAATTATCAACCTTTTTGGAAAATTCTAACAACATTCTCGAAGAATCAAAACAATGTGCAAAATTTTGCTTGCGAATAATTTTCAAACCGTAAAATAACAAATATCTCTGATCGATTCTCTAAATTAATTCATATACTAGATACATTCCTGTTAAAATGAAATTGTATGAAAACAGAATAAATAAATAAAAATTTAATCATTTTAATTTGGTTCATGTTGAGCTATAATGAAATTCATTTAACGGGCTAAATTAAAAGAGTAACATGAAAAATGAAACAACATTGCTCCCAACAGCGTTTTTAATGAATCATTCTAAATGGAAGTACACGAACATTAACATGTATAGAATTAAATTTTGCAATCAACTTTTTTACAAAATAAAATGGATGTATTTGGTAAGAAATTTAAATACTGTGTAATTTATAGAATGATTTATTAACAATAGATTGTATTCTATAGGTAACGAATTCGTTATTGCGAATATAAATAAGTGTACAAGTACTTCACTAGACTATTTAGTAACCCTAAAACTTATACAGGTATAAACAGAAAATTATTTATTATATCAAACAAAAATATCGATTTTTTTTACTAATATATACCCCATGATTGTAAAGTAAATTTACGTCATATGACATTAAAAATATGATTATCAATTAAAATCACTCTATGTCGTAAAGTCGGCTGTAACCCTCGATCATGTTTTTCTCCACATCCTAAAAACCGTAGTTTTCCTTCCACCCTACCATTTATCTCTATACATCTCCTTCATTTATCAAAACTCTAAAATACCAGAAACTCTCCTCGTCTCGAGCGCTCCAAAACTTTCTTCTCGCTCTCTCGAGAACCAGTATCAGCGTGCAAAACGCACGAAGAAGGCATTATCGCGTACACGACAAAATAAAGCTCTTCACAGGAGAGAAGAGGTAAGAGGAGTTTAAGAACAAAGCATTCGATCCACGCGTTCGCTTCCAATCGTAAAACGTACATCGCTCGCTCGTTCGCTGCGGTCGACGATTTGTCATAATTCCCAGCTGCTCGGCTCTTGCCCTACTCCGTGCCCGTTGTACATGTTCTATATGTATATACGTATAGTATAAGGTGGAAGAGAGAGGGTGAGAGAGAGAGAGAGGGAGAAAGGGGCGGTGGGAAAACGCGGAGGGCGTCAGAGTCCAATTAGAAACTTCATTAAAGCCCCTCATCCTACCCCCCGCCCGGCGCCGACACTGACGGCCCTCGAAACTTACCAGGCCGCATTCTAAGCAAGCTTCCCTGTGCCGACTTCTTTCTCTATTTATTTCTGTCTCTCTTTCTCTCTGTTTTCTCTTTTATTCTTCGCGCGACCGTCTTTGCCGTTTCTTTTCACTCGTTTCCTCGGTAAGTCCAAGAGTATGACGACGGTCTTGTTTTCTTTTTTTTTTCCTCTAAATTTTCCACCGAGAGGAAAGACGGTGACAAGATCGGGTTAATTAGTTTGGGATTGGTAGAGCGGTATTGGTGTAACGCGTGGATTTCCTAAAGCGCGAAAATTGGTTTAGTTTATTTTAATCCGGGATTTTCCGCGCGAGTATACACGCACCCGATGCACGTGCAATTAGATCGGAAGTGCGAGCATGGGAATCTGAATAATAATTTTGTTTTGAGAGTGGTAAGAAAATTTTACGGCATTTTCGTACGGAATAACGTAGATAATAGTAGGTAGTAAGGTGTGAATTCATAACGTGCGTTAAAATGAAAGAAATAAAAGGGATTATTTTAGGAATTGTTAAGGGAACAACTTTAGTACGAAAGAAAGATGTAATAATATATAATTTACAGCTTTGAGAATAATATAATAGAAATACGTTTGAAATTCCAGTACAGTAATGCTAGTAATGTTATTAGGCTCAGTACCTATATCTGCTTTGTTTAATTTAACTAACTCAAATTCTATTTTCTGCCAACTCAATTTTGTAGTTGTTTCAGCAAAGGTGCTGTATGCATTTCACGCACACGTAACATTTTAACTCTAAATTATATTATAAATTATTTCTAGCACAGACTTGTTTTTGCAGAGTTTTATATTCTTTGTATTTTTTTTTAGTCGGATTACGTTCTGGAAAATATTCGTTCATTATCACAAATATAATTAAAATAATTAAGAACTCCCAAACGTATCAAACAAAAGCTCCACTTTTAATGTTTCAGTTATGATCAATTTACGTTTATTCAGAGACTTTGTTCTCTCGTCTAGGAAGTTTTGTAATAGTGAACATTTATGATTAGTTAAAATATGTAAGAATGTTTCTTTGAGGTAGTAGGAATTCCAAAACCCATCCCTACCTCATTAAACTATATTATATATTTTAATCTCATTTTGTTTTACTATAAATGAAGTATATTCGATCTATCCATCTAACTGAAAAAAAAGTTACAAATACGTCATGTACTTATAATATAATCTATGAAATACTTTAGTTGCTGTGTAATTAAAAGTTCTATTATCCTAAATTTAACTTCTTAGACTAATTTACTTTATCCGACTTAAGTTAATCTTAATAAGCTTGAACGGTCGAACGATAATCTCTGACAACAACTTTAAATCGGTATCATATCGATGAACTCTTAGTTGAAGTACAGTATCCGAGCTACTACAATACACCAAACAGCAAATAACTTAAGTGTTTTACCAATGCGGTTCCTCGGTCCGGCACTAAATGAAACATAGTCATTCTGTCAGGAACTTGTTGGGGTAACTCTGTCAGATTTTAGACAGAAGTTAGAATCCTTGTGGGTGTTCTATATATGTATGTATCCGCAGAAATCAATGCGTATTATTAAAATTAAATATATTATAAACTAGTATTTTTTCCAAGTTTCAAACACAAAATAAATGGCTCAAGAGACTTTGTACTTTATAGTGTAGTGTAATAATGTAAAGTTAAAGAAGATGATAAAGAATTAGCTTTAGAAGAGTATACAAAATTCAAATGTGATAGCAATTTTATTACGCGAACGTGAGGGAAATTCAGACATGTGGTACAAACTGTAACAAGATTATATAGGTAACATGTCGTAGGTATATATTATATTTCGAGAAATGTATCTATATTTCTAAGGCAGTACACAAATAAACTTGTTAAGCTATATATGGTAAAATATGTTCATTCGAAAAATCCTAAATAAAAAGCAATAACGAAAAATTATTTTCGATACAGTATGCGTAAAATGCGATTTTACACATTCTATAATTTTTTAAAATCGCTTTTACGCCCCCTGT
>JAYJLV010032928.1:0-27707 GCA_036873485.1 Torymus texanus | reverse complement strand
TTATAAATGTAACATACTTATAGTATATTAGTTTAAAATTTTATTAATAATTTAAATTTCTTTTTTACAGATCATTTAGTGGGAAAAATTTAAAGGTGTCTTTTAGGTGTCCCCCCTTAATGTGTAGTGTAAACATTAGATTAGTCATTTCGGATATCGGTATTCATTTTATGTAATTTACGTTTTAATCAAAACTAAAGTTCTGACATTTAGTTAGAGCAAAGGTAAAAAGATACAATTGAAGAAAACAGAAAAAAGGCGAACTGTTCAGAAAGACGCGACTAAGAGACTGAAAAAAGAAATGAGGCAAATGGACAAGCAAAACTGTAATGCTTCAAGAAGAGAGAAAATTATTTCCATATTAATTAAATCCAAACCTTTGCACAATTGTTCTTGTCTTGGAAAATAGGGGGAAGTAACTGAAAACGTTTTCTTTATCACCCACTGTAGGAGTCTTTGTCCACTTCGTTTCATCCACTCCAAGTCGCGTTTCTTTTAGTTTCTGTTTAATCAGTAAATACTCCGATGAGATCCCTCTCACTTGACTACCTTTTTCTTTTTTTTTTTTACATTCTACTTTCACATTTATATCATTATCTTAATCATCGTTTGTTCAAATTGATTTTATTAAAAGGTTTTGGTTTATTGGTAGTGAAATTCGGTCGATCGATTTGTTCTGAAACTATGACAACTTTTGTCATAAAAGCAAGTAAAGAGTATTCGCTATATAATTATGTTGTTACGTGAACTAGTCATCAGTAAGACGAATTAAAAAAATATGTCATGGAGGGTTGATATTTTTAGTGATTTCAACAAAATAAAACAATATTAAGTAATTTAATGTATAAGACTGTAAGACCGATGTAAAAATTCTTATCAGTGAAAATAAAACACATTGAAGAAGCTACTAGAGAAGTATTCTTAATGTTCTTCTATCGCAAAAAAAAGGAAAATACCGAAAGTCAAATGTTACTGTAATCGTAAGTCGATCAATATTCTCATTCCCAATTGTCCAATGAAACGTCTCTCATATCTCCCCTTTCTCTTCCGTAAACATTCTGGCCATTTATTTTTATTTACGGAACCTCGCAAAAATTACTCTGCAAATAAAGATATTCATATAGATTTGTTGCGCATCGCGCCGAATGGACCAAATTAATTCACTATCACGGCCGTATTGGCAAAAAGAAATATACGCTCAATTTACACGGCGCCGTCGGCAACAATTAGAGATTATTTTTCGGTATATGCTTGCGCACGCGCGTGCAGGGGAGACTCGTCGTTCTCGTTCATCCCATGAGGGAAATAAGTCGGTTGACGCATATAAAAGCGCGTGGGCGATGCCGACGCTCTGCGCCTGCGCTATTATTATTACGACTAGAAGGCGCCGGAATTATTATTATCCTAGGGGTGCGGCTATGTGCTGTATGACTGCGGAAGATAATCATAGGGAGAACAGTCAATGTGGGTGTGTAGCGTCATGAATGTTGAAGAGATGTGGCAATCATCTATGAGGATAGCGTTTTCGTTATATCTATGCTGATCAAAAATGTATACAGTGACATGTAAGTTATTTTTATAGTCTATAGTTATACGTTTTCGGTGTATACGGAAAGAATTTCTCCATAAAAATTACCGTGGCAGTTTAGTTAACTTGGAATAATTGAAGTGGTCATTTTGTCCAACCAGTTCGATTATTCAGATTTACCAAATTCTCCCCGTGTTTATTTTTAGTTTTTAATGTAATTATTTCCCATAGTTCTCTTGTGACGATATAATGACTAGTTTAAAATTTGTTTAAACGTTTTGGATATTGTTTAACGAATGGATTTGTGAAATTTTATATTGAAAATCTGTCTTACTGCTGAAAAAATAAATTATATATTATGATTATCAAGGATACTTGATACTTAACTGAGAATAGAGAGCTATATATAAACCATTTAAATCTTAGAATTGGGAATCTTTACAAGAATTGCTAACGACCATCAATAGATTTCATATAAATGGATAGATTTCGAACAACTGGATGCTTCGATCCGATCGAACTATGCTAAGGAAAATTAAAAAAATCTCGAATAAATTCTTAGAAGAAAGTCCGAGAAGAAATCCGAGCTACAGTACCTTTTTACAACGCAATTCAAACGAACAAACGAAGACGAACAGAGAACGTTTCTTTTCAGTTATGAGTACCAGAGAAAAGAAAAAAATTTAACGGGAAAAGTCTTTTTTGGTACATGGAAAAAGGAGGAAAGTCAGAGTAAGAGAAACAGGAGAATTGAAAGAGGACAGAGCAGGGATTTTGGAAAAAGCTCCTACGGGCATAAACGAGGGAACAGGCAAAGAGAGAACACGCAAGAGATCCAGAGATAGATAAATAATGAAAGAAAGAGAGCGAGAGTACGTGAGAGAAAGAGAGAGGGGGAGAGCAAGAACGACTCGGTTAGATGAGACAGCTGCTAATTGGGTGCTCACTCTCGGTTTTACACTTTCTCCCTTGATGAAAATCGGCCGAAAAGCGCGCGCTCGTGAGAGCAGGAGAAGAAGAGAGGAAGAGAGACGGAGAGAGAAAGGGGCGAGGAGACATAACAGTAAGGTGTTTATATTCCCTTTACTGTTAAATTGACTTTAATCTTGTCGAATTGCCCGACTGCAAGAGGGAAATGTCGAACCCGTTCTGGTCTATCTATACATAGGTTATATACTGTGGGAGAATTTTACGGTGGGTTATGTACGTGTGTGTCCGCCAGTTGATTTTTAATATTTTTTGGAGTTGAGAGCCAGCCGTTGTTAGAGTTAGAGATTTTGCGATGTATTCCTCTTAAGACTTAGAATTTTCGACACAAAGATTTCAACGTGATATAATTTACTTCCCTATTTAATAGTATAGTAATTTTGAAAAATCCTCTCTTAAAAAAGAGATGACAGGATGTTGTGAAGCATTTAAAGAAGCAATGCGATTGATTGATGGTTCAATATCCGGTCTAAATAGCGTCAAAATTCAAAATCTTCTCTGATATAAAATGAATATTTTTATATAGAAATTATTTAAATGATTTATATATGTGCATTTGAGTAAATCAATAAAATAATCATTAAATTATTCAATATCTCAATTGATTAAAATTTTGTATCGAATAATTTAATTAGAAAATAAATGCTGTTCCAATTTGTTCCCTAAACTCAAAATTTAGATTTCAAATCTGTTATTTAGTATAAATAACATATTATGCTTTCTGAAAGATAATGTTAATAAAAAGTACAGTAGTGAAGTCTAAAATATTTGTTTATTTCGTTTCTATGAAAAAACTGTAGCACGCGGAGAGCGGATGGATATATGAGTAGTGTGTATAAATAACAACTATATGTATTTGAAATTCTTTAAATATGTTTTTTAATATAAATTTTCTTTAAAAGAATTTTTCGGCAGTAAAATATACGATTTTGTTTTATACAATTCTGAATTCACGATGGTAAATCCTTCGGTGAAAATTATATAATTTTATAATATGTCATTATTTTAATTTTAAATACGATGAATTCCAATGAAAATAAACGTAAATTCTATTTATATTGAATCTCAAACAAGCTTAGCAAGCTTTCTCGAAGCTTAAGTCTAGCCCTCTGAGAGCTTAAACTAATAATATTGATTGGGCTTCAGCTTAACCGACAATTAAAATATTGGACAACGATCTTAGACTAACTCTGAATATAACAATTTACTTTAATAATTTAAGCTATTGTGCGTATTTACGTTTCCTTCATAAAATATTTTCCTTAACCGTGAATAAATCGACAATATAAAAAAAAACATTTGTCATCAATCTTTGAACAAGATCGATATCTTTTGTACGATGAAACAATGTCATACGGCAGTCGAGATTTTTGTGCGTGTGTACGATACCATATCCACGCGAATGTGGCCACACTCCCGCCACGAAAAAACTTTCAGTATTTGTCTATTTGTTGACCATCGGTGTGATTCTTCCTTTATTTTATCAAATAAAGCCTTCACGCTCAGTCGTCCATCCTGAAATTGAGGCAGCTGTTCTTGTTCCCCACTGTTCATACGGAAATTTCTGATCGAGTTACGTCAAAGATGGTTCACCCGTATGTTTGTATCTATATGTGGATGTGTTTGGCTGCACGGAAAGGTTTTCAATAGTCCCTCTGAAAATATAGCGCGATTTTTACACGCACGGAAGATAACAATAACCTATCTAAATAGATAAGAAACTTTATTTATTTTTCAGTGAGTGATTTTTCATTTTTCAACTATATTGTTTGAAACAGAAAATTATCCTTGTTAGATGCCATTGAATATCTGTGATAGTCTATAAAAGGTTCACGATACTTTCCTTAAGCGAAAATTATTGGTATATTTTCTTATCAAGGCATATATTCGGAACATAAATATAGTGTGCAATAAATAATATTGATAATTTTACTTAATATTGATGAATAGTTAGGGAAAAATTCCCCCTACATTTTATCGTTCCCACGAGCTTGAATATAAGACATATCATAAAAAGATAGTGCCCATGCTAGATAGGAAACTGTTTATTATTTTTCCATAAATTTTTATACAAAACTATGAAATTTTTGAGTGAATTCATAAAATAGTTACATAAATTTAAATAAAAATTTTTTGCTTCTGAGATATCCATTTGTTAAGAAAAACAGTAGTTTCTATTCTTTTATCACGATAAAAAAAGCAAATAGATTCATAAAAGTAAACAAACCACCGAAAGAACCGCATAATCATAATCTCTATAGTATAAGTATGTTCAAAACGAAATTAAACTAGATACACCTCGTTGTAATGCAAAAGCATAATCTTTTTAGCAGCATAAATCTAATTAAAGCGCAATTTCAACGCTTTCTAATATCCAGTTAAAAGGAAGACGGTGCGCCAGCGTGCGCATTGCGGTCGGCGTAAAAAACACACGGAGCATAAGAGAAAACCGCGGTCGCATCCCGCAAATGGTAACAGCCTAATTACAAAAAACAAAGGCACAGCGGGGAGGATGGGGATCACAAGACACGGTCAGAGAAAGAATTAAAAAGCAATCAAAACGACGCATTTCACAGGCCGGCGAAACGGTGGAGAAAAGAAAGGATAGGGAAAGGAAATGCAGGCTGCGCAAGAGGGAGCTAAATCGAGAGAGAAAAAAGAGGACCAAGTCCAGACGGCTTCTTGGTAATTAGCTAATGCAGCAGTGTGTACGCGCGTGGTGCCTCGTCTTCTCGGCTAACGTTCAAGTGGCGCATTTATGAAAACAAATGAAACATAATCCACGAGCCACGCGCGCTTACTTTGTGCTCCCGCTGAACTTTCCTCTCTTTTCAGAGCTCACACGAGACTCATCTAGCACGTGCTAGCATGCATGTGTATACCGGTGTGGGCCGTAAATTTTCTTACGAATTTCTGCTGGGGGACTCTGCGAGTTCTCTCTTTCTCTCTTTCATTTTGGCCTCTTTATCCTCCCCATGTGTACGCCCTGAGCCTTGTCGCGATAAAAAGGCAAGAAAGGAGCATTAATGGGCCGCGCTTACGACTGGCCTTTTTCTTCTCTCGCCTCTTGTTCTCCCTTCCTCTCCATCCTTGCCCACTCACATCTTTGTACTGGCTCTCAGTTCGGCATTCATATTTAAGCGAACTTCTTCCCCGTTCCCCTCTGCTATTTCGACTTTCTTGAGTCCCTGCTAATTAGACCGCTTACTTTTGCGAAAGCTCCGGCCCCCTTCGCTTCCTTTCTCGTTTAAATCTGCATTGTTGCCACTTAGAGACTACTGGAGGTGAACTTGCCTTTTTGACGATTGTCGTGTATCGCAAATAAGCCTGGCCCGCGTAGTCTTTGACGTGACTGAGTTTTGCGATCCTTGTCGCGCGCGCGTAGCACCATTGCTTTAATGCGCAGCGAGTCCGCCCTTCCCTGACTTTGTAGCTCGAGATCTTTTACCGGGAAGGGGCTTCTCGGCTGTCGCTCAAGCTATAGCCACTTATTGCGGCACCATTGAAGCTAACCCAGTTGCACGCGCGCGAGCAACAGAGAAGAACGGGAGGAATTCGCGCTCTGCGAGAAAGTCATAGGAGGTCAACATGTCGAAAATATTTGATAAAAGAACCCTAGTAAGAATACATACGACTTTGTACGGCTCAGACTTACGTCTTTTATGCCCTTTAGTTAGGTTAAGCAGTTGAAATCCCTTTTAACCGGAAGAATGAAAGTCGAGCTTTCACTTTATGTATTTTGAATATTTGTTCAACTTTACTAACGAATAATTTTAAAATACAAATTAAAAATATTTTCTCAACTTTATTAGAGCGCAACATTTTATATTATAACAAAAACGGTTTTGATGAAAGTTGAAACAACAATCATACAGCTTGAATTATTATTCTAAAACTATTAAAAACAAAGTACATGCATATTTTCATTAAAAATTTTGTGTAATTTAATTTTGAAAGTACTTCATACACGACACCTAGGAAACTATTTCCATTCAAAAGTGAAATGCTCTTAAGGTAATTCGCCAACGATCAACCATTTTTTACAATCGTCACGACGTCGCAATTAAATTAAAGGCGTTATTTGTATTTACTACTTAGTGCTCACGTTTATCATCTTCCGGCTCTGACTAATATTTGTAATTACTCAAAGCGATTCCTGGAAGATCCACTTTCGTAAAGTCCCGCTCGCGCGCGAACGCCCGTTTTAATAATTTTCCTCTATCGCAATTTAATTCAATCGAGATCGCTTTCGTCCAATCTCAATCGTCCGGTTAATGAATCCCTCTTTGCCCTCTTCTACATGCCCCGCCTCGTAAAAGAGCAAAGAACTTGGGTGTGCATCTCGGCCAGCGTTAATGCGCGTAATCTCTCGAGAGCTGAATCCGCGGGCTCATTTGCATGCTCGAAGTTTAGCTGGGAATCAATTTCCAGCCCAAAGACTAGCAAACGTTCGTAAGGCTTGGTGTGTGAATGCGTATACATGTGTGTCGTGTGGCAAGCAATCGGCATGTGAAATTGCACGCAAGCTGGTCACGCTAATGAAACGATGGTTAAGGCACGACGCGAGCGGTGGTTGGATTGCTGTCAAAGGCACGAAGCTATTATCGTTCTAGATTTAAGTGGTGAAGTTCGGTGGAAAAATTCTGTATTTTACGGATGCTAAAGTGTAAAATATACATATAAAAATTAAGTTACTATAACCATGATTACAGTGAAATTTTACAGGTATTTTTTTTTAATGTAGGAGAGACCAGAATTAATTGAGATACAAGAATTTTATTGTATTACGTATATATCTTATACGATAAATTTTATACTAGTTCTATCCGCACTATACAATTTATAACTATTTTCTATACATTTAAGAGGATGAAAAATATGCTACGCACTATTAAGTTTATCACATTCTTTATCATTCTTCACGAAGCCATGTGCGGTAAGAAGACCACAAATGGCCAAAAGCTCGCTTGTGCACTCGTAGGCCAGGAAAATCAGAGAAGTGGAAGACCTTAATCCGAAAGCATGTCTCTGGCACGTCGGCCCATGATAAATACGACTAACTTACCGGACGACTTTTCCATGACATCCTTGAAGTATTCCCTCTCGCTCTCTTATATACAGTACTCACTTGAAACCGTCGCCACCGCCACAGCCACTCGTTGGAATTCGCTTAATTAATGAGACTTGTGACAGGTTGTGGTGTGCTGCGTGCGCCACTTACGGTCTAACGAGGGTTGGCATGTGGCTTGCGCGCGTGAGCGCTACCTCGAGACTTCCTTCGCAAATTGGCGAATCTCGCGTGCAGGGAGTAAACTTTGTGCGAGTCGAATGGAGGCCAAGTGTATCTTCGTGTGGCACGTGTGTTTGTGCGCGGGTATTACGTAGCGTTTTCTTTATGAGGCAAAGGACACAAATAGGTTTTTGAAGAAGGGATATTTTGGATGTTGGTTATTAAATTTTGAGGGTACATTTCATTGATTTTTCTGTTCGTAAAGTTACGACAAAATAAACTTAGCTTACTGTTAGCTGTTACTGTTTAATTATTGCGCTAAAAAAGAATCTAATGTCAATTTATACTTTATAATGTGTTTGGATATAAAAAGCAGCGAGCCGCAGTTTCGAATTCGAGTCTTTTGTAATTTGCAACTGAGCCGCGCGACTACCAGTGCAGTGCGATACCCTAAATGTTGTCATGTTATATTACTGGAACGCTCTCATGATAATTTCCACTATTCTTCTTTCTCTTCCAATCAATTGTCTACTCACTGAATTGTAATGCCTTTTTAATGAATATTTGTTGTTCTTTAGAAGTTCTTTTAACGCATAGTTACGTAATATATACATCTGTCAAATTATAAAAGTGCCTCGAACGGATTTCTCGAAAGCGACAGCATTGCGCAACGATATTTAGACGTGCCGGTAAAAATTCCTCGTGCGCGCTTTTACGAGCAAGAACTTTATACAGCGTGCATCCCTCATAATGTAATGTTCGTTCTCTCTCTCTCCCTTTCTCCTCCTCTCATACCCATTCTCTTTTCCGACGGAACTTTTTCGAATGCACCTTCAGCAAGAAAATTGCGCGCACATCAGTGTTAGATATCGCGCGGCTGAAAAACGGTCGGGAAGAACGCGAGCGCACGCGCGCGCCTCGAGTGTCCGATGACTGTCTCTCCCTCTTACTTTTTCCGTCTTTTTCTCCTTGCCGACAAAGCGGGAGACGCCCCCTTCCCTTACCCCTTTAAGAACTTCCCGGGCGCGGCGCTCAAACGCCGCGGAAAAAAGGAAGATAACGAGATCGCAGCGGAGAACGAGTATGCGCACGCACACACAAGAGCTTCTCGCGTTTCTCACGGACGTGGGCAAAATAATTTCAGCGTATACCTATCGCGAAACATCGCTCTCTTGTGAGCCGCTGGGACAGTAAGTGGAAAAGTTTCCGGTAGAGAAAACGGTGTGTGTGTGTATATATATATATATATATATATATGAGTACGCGAACCCGCGCACGTGTGCACACGCGAATATTCCATTTCGAGTGGCGGGTGGAAAAAAAAGTTTTGCCCCCGAGTGTAGGCGGACGAAAATTTGGGCTGACGTTGAATTGACGCGCGATATGCTCCCGAAGATACATACACAACACGCGTGCGGACGAAATCTAATGTTTTTCGAGAGCGAGAGAGCAGATGTCACAAAGAACGAGATACAAGTGCTATTGTATACATAGAATTCTGAAAGTAATAATTCAAGTGAAGATGATTATGGTGTTATAATTGTTTGAGGATGATGGGAGCTGCAAGAGAAATCTATTAATAATAGAATTAACTACTCTTGAAACGTCAATCATCGAGATGACGATAAAAGCTTTTAATCAGCAGAACAAAACAAAGTGATGATGACGCGTATCGAATAACCATCGCGGCTTCTATAAACTGAAACACGCGGAATTAATTGATCGTTCTAATAAATTGAAATATAAATTCAAATTATTTTTCATCTTCTTAAATGTTTCAAGATTAATTGTTTGCGATAGTTTGTACAATAAATCAAATAACTAAAAGCTTTTATTAAAGATTTCATTGATGGTTGAATGGATATCGTACTCATAGTAATTCTTTGCCTGTGAAATTTGGGTGCAAAAATTTTATCCAGTAGTAATAAAAGCCCATTTAGAGGCTGAGTGCGAGCGTGCGCCACAGATTTTAGATACAAGTTGCAATGTGGCCCTGGTAAAGTGAACTTCAGTACGCCGAAGTGGAAAGCGCGGTAAAGGCAGCGACAAGAGGCAGTAGCAACGAATATAATACATTGTACTACCCGTTCGCGCGTGCGCTCGAAAGAGAGAGAGAGAGACGGCGACATAGACAGAAACGCCTCGCATAAGCCTCACAGATGTTGCAGCGGCACGTATCCCTTTCCGCGTGACCACTCATAGTTCGTCGCATTACGGACGCGCACTTCTATTTGTCATACATAGAAGTGGAGCTGCTAGAGTGTGAAACCTACTTTTCGAAAGATGAAGAAAAATGAAAGTTTATTTGTCTCGGTGCACCAGTTGCCCTCGTGGCCTGATATTCGTAACAAATGAATTCGGGTATCTTTACGCAGTGGAATGACTTTTTTGCAGCAAAAAGAAAATAATCTTGCTTTAATATTTCCTAAGTACATATATTTCCTTTTTGAAAAAAGAAGTATTCTAGTTATAATAATGAGCTTTTTGTTTCTAAACATATTGTTTCGGCACAAAACTTAATTTTCAGCGCACCAAAATATTCGTCGTTATATGGTAAAAGTAATTTTTCTTGCGAAAAGATTTATTTACTTTTAAAATAGTTTTTCAGTACAAAACGATTTATATTTATTTTTTTTTTTTCAATTTTTCTAGTTCTTAAAGTGATTTTATCGAATAAAATGTTTCAAAAGATATTAATATTTATTTTAATATATTGTATTCTTGTAACATTTGCGTTTTGTTTTGCAGGCTCTAGTTTAGAACTAAAATAGTCATATAGTAATTTGTGGTGTCTTCCTAAGCTGAAAGCTGGGAGTTCAATTCCATTAGTGGATGTTTTCAAAAACATCAATGCACCTTGAATGTATTCGAAATTGTCATGGACTCAGCTGCTCGACTGTTCATCCGAGCCCTGACGCATCAGTATAACGATAAGAATAAGATGCGCGCGAGGTCTTCGAATGAGCCTCGCGACATTAGCTCCGTTGGTAGAGTGCCTGATTAGAATCCGCGGGTCCGTGCGTTCGAGTCCCGGTTGTCGCATATCTTTTTACGCAACTTATTCATTTCATTCACTCCGTCTTCTTCTCGTACGTAACAAAATAAATTGCATATCTTACCGTTTCATTCATATTTTTACAATATTAGTAGATATTATAATTATTATTCTTTATGAATTTAATTGTAATTATTTTCTTTATAAAATACAAAGGAATTATTTAGTGCCTTAAAAATGATTTTTTTTTACTTATCATCAATTTATTCGATTTCTGGAGACTACCAATAAAAGTCATCTTTATTAGATTAAATTTTAATCATAGGACGCGAGATGAATGTACTGTGCTGTGATGGTATTGCTAAATGAAACCGACATCAAAGGATTATTCTTGTGAAATTTTTTCATAAAATCCAATAAATACAAAGACCTTTGTATTTTTGGGCACAAAAGAAAATTTTTATATGTAGTGTTTTCAAACACAAATTGAACTCTAATAAAGAATTGAACTTAACTAATGTACAATAAATACAAAATTTTATGTTTACTTTTAATCTGCATGAAAATATTTTAATTATATACTTGGCAGACCTATCGTTCTATCGTTTAGAGAGCATATAATTTTAGATACAGAATATTTACTACAAAAAATTATACAACTATATTATATACATCACGAACTCGGGTGAAGGATTTCAGTTTATGCTAAAAAATATAAATGACACTTTTTAGTACATGGAATATAGTGTAAATACATAATATATTTTCAACCCGCTAAATATAGATAATTATCTTTATAAAAAATAATTATTAAAATTTTCGTGATTTTCTTCATTTAGTTTGAATTTGTGATTTACTGAAATTATTTGTTTCATCTACTATTTCTTCGTTGTGTTTTAGGATGTAAAAGCAAATTTTCTTTAATATCAATGCTTTGTTTAAAACCAATAGAAAATATACAAAATTTTGTTTATCATACGCCTCAGTTAAGTGTGCCTGAATAAAGTGCGTTTGCTTTGACTTCGGGGCGCGGCCTGACCGACAAGTAGTATGATCTCGTACATAGTCAGACACAGAAAGACCGAGGTACACAGGCACACAGCAACGAGCGTCTGCGGCGGCCAGTTTACGTTGCTGCTTCGCAAGACCTAATCGTATAATGATAAACGTTGATTGCACTCTGACATTGCACAGCAGCACCGCTTTCTCCTGTGTTTGTTCGCGGTTCAATTTCATGCCTGAGGTAGCCAGCCACACCCGAATCCCATCGCTTTACACGAACAAATTTACAAAGAGCACTTTTTCGAAGCAAAGCAGTTGTAAATAAACTCTAATCGTCGGTTTTTTTCTAAAAATATAATAAATGTGCTCTTTTTAAGGGGTCTGATCGACACGCCCTTCTCTCTATACCTCACAAAATACTGAAATTGCTTAACTAATGAATTTTATGTAGAGATCTTACTTCGGAAATCCAATTTCATGCGGTCGAGCATTGAAACTTCTAAAATGAACATTACACCTGATTGATTCTATGCCAAAGAAATTGTTCAAATTTAGTTTTGAATTCAATATTTTAGTTTCTTGTTTAAAAAATAATCCCGAATATTCGTTATTTTACTCTTTCAATTTATTTCGAAACAATTTTCACGTAACTACGAGTAAACGAAGGTTTCCAAAATAATTGTTGATTGAACCAATTATTTTTCCATTACTTCGATCATCCATGACTCTACGCTAAGAGAAATTTTTAGAAAAAATTGTTAAATGCAATGGACTATTTTCGATTTTGTACAAGTAATCCAATCATAGACTGCCTATAAAATAATATATTAATTAAACTTTCAATAATTGTTTTATAGTTTAATAAAACTTATCACAGTCTGAAAATTACAAAAGTACACAAAAGTTAGAACCAACTAGTAAACTATTGTAGGCTCTATAATCCTATATAAAAAAGAGGTGTACTTGAGAGTGTCACCTCTAATGATTGTGATTTGTCGATTTGAAATTGACATGTAATATTTGATTGGTCCATGAAGCGCGCATTGACACTTCTAGTTAAAAAAATTTTACATGACAGTAGAGCAATTGTTTTAAGGCGTATACTACGCAGGATTGGGTATGCGGATTTTAAATAATATAAGCTGGCGCTGATACAAGTTAATCTGTAATTTCCGTAGTTTATAAACTCACTTTTAACTATATATATATATATCTTGTATCACTTATTTTAACCATCAATTAAACAATTCTGTATCTATTTATTTTTTAGTTATATTCGAAATATGTAAAGAATTAATTAATTTCACAAATCTTAGTCCCACTCGCGAAATCTAGAGTAATTGTAGACTATTCGGATCGTAATGACTTAAGTACCCGCAAGTATTTGCTGCTGCAGTTAATAATTTTTTATTAACTGCAGCATTTATTTTAATTATTTAGTTTTAAATACTCAACTCAAGAATACAATCTTGAAAATTTAAGCATATTCTATTTTGTCGCCTATTCTATATAGACCAATCAAATGAGTCAACAACAACCGATTAAAACAGCCTTATTGCGATGACAGATTTCATCCATCACTTGTTTTAGAGAGGATAATAAAAACTATTCGACTAATAATCTGCATTCAGGATCACTTTTACAGAAAGGTAAATTTTTTATTGCGTTTCATAGTTTTTCTTAGAAATCGTTCTTCGTGTATCGTACTATTGGCAAAGAAAAAAACCGTTCCCACAAATACAACGATATCAAATTCACCCAGAAAAATCCAAGTATTCCATAGAGAATCCTAATAAACTTGCGCCAGCTCAAATACTTTCTTCAGCCTAATCAAGAATTTCGCTCGCGCAGCAATGTTTTTACGATGCGAACGAACAGCCCCAACACCTGCCCCCGCGAAATTGAGATTGCAGCTCGGCGGTGTTCTCTCACTCTCGTCTCTTCTCGCAGCCAGATTGCCCACTTCGGACGGATGCCCGGGCCTCTGCATGATTAAGGAAAGTTAAAGGCAGGGGCGCCGCGTTAGCCGCATCGCACCGTCCTTATGCCGCACGCGGAGAGAGGAAAACGGGGTTAGACCGGGCCGAGCGCAACTAAGCGGCGGACTACTTCAACTTTGTAATGCAATTTGGGGGTGCATTTTCGGAACAAGGGACAAAGAGAGATAGAGAGAGAGGTGGGGAAAGGGGTGCAGTAGGGGGACACGTTTTATGGCTATTGTAAATTGTTGTTTGAATATGCATGAATATTTTACTGTGAAATGAGAGTGGAATAATGTTTGTAAAAGTCTGTTCGTTTATGCTATTACGCTGGAAAAGGGTAGGAAAGCTTTAAAAGTAGGTTAAATTTTAAAGAATCGTTCTGATTTGGATGATCAGTTTAAAAATGTTTGTAATTTTGGACAATATTTTATGTGTGTGAAAGTATTATGCATCTGTCAAGATACGTAACGACGTGAGAATACCATGAGGGGTAAAAAATAGATTGGATTAATAACGGATGAAAGGAACGTAGTAAAATATTTGTAATATAACGATGTCAAAAATTTTGTTCACAGTTTCAACTATCGGGGAATATATTCCACTTCTTCGTTTCCAATTTTCAAAATACTGGCAGATTTTATTTGACATTTGACTGTCGATGATAAAATTGGAATTTTTACGAATCGAAATCACATCTCCATGCTTAAATTTGACTTGATTGTACAGTCGTTTCATTCTTTGAAAGTCAGAAGAATACTGCATTTATGAGTTTGAAATTGAAAATTCAAATTTAGTAATTTTCTTTCATTTACTATATTAAAAAACTTTTTTCACTTTATAAAATTTTTCAAAGTTTTTAGTCCTTGAAAATTTTACAATTTTTTGGCCAAATGGATCTTTTAGAAAGTTTTTGTCATCACAAATTCCGAGTTGTAATACATGCAAATGACAGTGACGAAACTTTGCCAGTCAGTTATCAGAATTGATAAAAAGAAAATGATCAACAATTTAGGGGTCTTGAAATACTTGACTATGTAACCCTAGCAACAATGCAGCTGCTTCTGGGGACGTCATAATGAAATAAAGTTGTAGCGAGAGAAGGTTATCGATAAAGTTCCGTCGAGAGTGAGGGCAAAAGAGAAAGAGAGAGAGAGAGAGAGAAGAAGGGAGAGAGACAAGCCCAGCTACTACTACACTACTGCCGTCACAAAGTCAAGAAGCAATTTGTCAAGGAGCGCGCCGGGCGTATAGCGCCAAGAGAAGAAGGGGAGTAGGGAAGTAGAGAGAAAGAGAGAAGAGAGCGCACGATACGCGAGGGAGTTTATTTTCTCTCTAATAACACAAAAAGCCGCAAGCAGGTGTCACACGCGGCCTCATTACACAAATGGCGCACCGCGAGGCTCGCCGTTTATAAGCGAGTTTAAGAGCGGCTTTCGTTTCACGCTCCTGGCGATATTCGTTTCAAAGCTCACCTAAAAGTCTCTACCTACCTACCTGCCTATCTACCTTATACCCGTGCTGATGTAATTCTTTTAGACCGAGCAACAGAGTATATATGTATGTAGTGCACCATTACATCCCTTCCTCTATTACAAGCTCACCCGGTTAGAATAAAAATCCGGACTTTATTTAGAGCTACGGAAAGTTAAGCAGAGGAGCTTTTCGGGTTCTGCTTCCACGAATAGGCAAAATAAGGTCGGATGAGCGTGGCGTCGACAATGTTTTTTTTTTCCTTTTTCTGTCAGTCTGTTTTTCGTAATCCGAATAAATTAGTGAGCACGGAGGGTGAACGGAGGGTGAACGGAGGGTAGTTTTTATGATGTGTAGTTTCTTATGGTCTAAATAAATGAGTTAATATTTAGTTTTACAGAAAAAATTATTTTTTTATTGTGAAAAATTTTAGATATTGATGAGAGATCTTTTATATGTATTTAATAAATTATATTATCCTTGATGTACTATTTCTTCTAAAATTATTGATGAAAATTGCCACGTCACTTTGATAGTTTCTTCTTTGAGAAGGCAGTCATGCTAATGCATGAGTTAGCAGGGTATTTTAAATTCAACTTCAGAACAGTGTGATTCATTTCTGGGAAGCTCAGCTTGCGATTAGAAATTAGCTTTGCCAGTTGCCAGAAAGTTTTAGTACAATTTACACGTGGCAAGTTTATGTAGCCTCTGGCAATGCATTACGTTTGCCGGGCGGCAGAATTCAACGTGGCGTGGCCCTCACGTGGTCGCCCCCAGGAGGACCACTAAAGGGCTACGTGAAGCGTGTAAATGTAAGGTTACCGCGTACTTGCATAACCTACATTTTTCTATCACACACTAGCAGTGAGCTTGATTTTGTCTATTAATATTCATTCCGAGTTTTTGTTTCTTGAGTATTCTACATGTCTTCAAATTTACTAGTTTTACTGAAAAAAAATTTCGTAGTTGATTCATGTTTTCTTCAAAGGACTACGTACAAAAATTAATTAACTATTCTACAAGAAAGAAGACCCTCTGGCATATTCAAAACCAACAGCAAACACTGTAAACGAAAAAACTTTAAATGACCGTGCGTCGATTTCATTTTTTTTTTCTTGGGTCTTCGTATAGTGAGTTCCACTTTCTCTGTCTCGCTTCGTAAAAGAAAAAGCAATTAGTATTCCAGATGAAATTATTTGAAGTATTTCATAATTCTTGCACACCATTCTTCAATTTCCACGTTCTGTCTGCGTCGCGTCAGCGCAACGTCCGGTGCATTCGTCGTAATTAAAATTCTAATAAGTTAAGAAACAATTAAAGGGGTCAGGCGTGCAAAGACAGGGCGAAAGAGACAGAGACAGATATATAGGAAATAGGAGGGGATATAAAGGAGCAGAGCCGAGAGCGTTTCCAATTTGGTCAAAGTCACGAATTTTCCCTCTCACCGACTGTTGTGATTTCATTGTCGGCCACGAAGTTTCGGTTTACTCCTTGAGTTCCGGGTCACGAAACGCCGCCCTACAGCAAAACTTCATCCTTCTCTCTCTCTCTCTCTCTCTCTTTCACTCTCTCTCTCTCCCTCTCTCTTTGCCCGTATACACGGGCGAAGCAAAGAGAATAAGAGGAAGGGAGAGAGAGAAATAGCGGCCGAGCACTAACCCCGTCTGGCGCCGTTTCATTTCATGTGCGACTGCACACATTTTTAATTACCCGCCTGCGCGCTCTCCGCCTCGTCCTTTCTACCCCCTTCCCCCCTCCCTCCTCACTTGATCGCTCCCTTTTCTCACTTCTCGTTTCAGCTTTTCCTCGCTTGGGGGAAGGCCGTCGCGCCGAGACCTCGATGACAGACGGGATGAAAGAGGATTAGCCCTGCGCCGCTCGCCGTCGCCCCCCGTCATTTCGTCAGTGCTCAATTGTGAAAAGTACTCGTGCATTGAACCGAGATGAGCGTGGTACGCGCACTTTTTCAGCGCAAGATGCAATCAATTTTTCTTCATCTCCGAAACTTTATCTGCACAATGTTCCTTGTCTGGCCGTAACGAAGTCACTCCTTCGACCTCCTCTTCGCCAATGCGAATTCCATTAAGCGTCGGTTGAGTTTCGACGAAACCTCAATGTTGCTTTTGGTTGGTACATAAAAGAAGAAGTATAAGGGGAGAGGAAAAGACATTTTAATTTTGAGGAAACGCGCGCGCGCGGTATTAATGTTTATACTCTCGAGTTTCGCGGAGAGAATTTACCTTACGAGCGCTTAAACACGTCTGCGCTACGAAATGAAGACGATAAGTCGTGAAAAGAGACTCGAGTATGCACCACGTGGTGGTGAAACGTTGCGCGTGTGAGAAAGAGAATGAGAAGTGATAACTGGACGGAGTGTCTCGAATGAAAACACTGGGCGGAAAAAGGGACGTTTATACAGGATTATTAAGAAATGAATTTCACTGCGGGCGACGTAAGAAGAGTTTCTTTTGAATTTCGCGCTGACGTCAGTTTGCGAAAGTTTTTTTTATGGCTCTTTACATAATAAACTCTTTAAAATTTCTCTTTTTGCAGAAAGAGTTCACTGACTGCTTTATCTCATTTTAAGTATTAATTCATGGATCTCTAGGATCTTTATTACAACGAGATAAATGACTTTCTGCTTTGCCTAAATAAATATCTTGATCAGTTCACCTTTGTAACTTTCTTATTGAAGTAAAATTTATTATTATTCAAAAAATTCAAAGGTGTCGAATTTAAAGAAAAATTATTTAACAGTTCTTAATAATGTTACAAGTGGCTGAATAAAATAAAAGAATATATATTTATTTTCTTTTAAATGAAAAAACTTGTCCGTTGCAGATTGCGGTTCAGGGATATATCCACATTATCAAACTGCCCTAATGAACGTAATGGTCAAGTACGCTTGAACCAGCATGTGCTCGCACATCACAAGAATCCTCAGGGGCGACTCTTCTTACTCCTGGATGGCGGGCTTGTCAAACTCGGTTAATGAACTCTATCGCTTTACGCGCTGGGCCTGTCAATAAAGTAGTATATTAACGTTCGAGTGTGCGCATCCAACTCGAACACTACAGCCGCGCAGGACAGCTTCACATACGGCAAATAATGCGGTCTGACGGGGATACGCTCAGCTCAGCTGCTGCTGCTACCGCGGCTGCAGTCGTCCTCGCCCTTTCTCTCTCTCTCTCTCTCTCTGTCTCTCTCTGTCTCTCTCTCTCTGTCTCGCTCTCTATCTCTCTCTCTCTGTCGCCCTCTCGCTCTCTCTCACAGGTCCTGTCGCGTTCTCGACTTGGCAAATAAATCACCGAAAGTGCTTGATCGAACTAACTGTATGTCCGACTGCCCACTCCCTCCATTGAAGAGCGAAACGCACGTGCAACGGCTCGAGGATAGTTCGTAAATTCAAAGTAAATAACGTTCATTCCGCGCGTCGGCATCGAGGTAGGGGAAGGCCGAATTTCATTTATGTGAGTGTGTATGTACAGGCACGAAAGAGAACTTTCTCTGTTTCTATCTTTTTAGTTTTCTCGATTTAACAATTAGTGGACGCTTGATCTGATTTTTTATTTGCAAAAACCAGTAAAGCGTGATGAGAGCGTAGCAAAATTTCATTTTGGAAAATTATTGATCAGCAAAACTAATTATTGCTAATGGAAAATTGCATTCCGTGTGACTGGAATATTGTACAGTTAAAACCTTGAAGTCTTATTATCAAGTTACCTTGAACAGAGCTTAAATTAAAAATATTTTATTAGATTCAAAATATCGTTTGATTGGAATTTAATTTAAAAAAACTGTGAAACTTAACGTTTCTTTTTATCAAAATGAAAAATTTGCTATCACTCAACTGTTACATTTATATAAGTACTTTCTGATATGGTAAAAAGTATGTTACGTTTGTTATAATCTTTTTTCGTATACCTTGACGTAAATTTTATAGTGTCCATTGCGGTAGCGAAATAGCTATACTTACTTTTGTCTTATTTTCTTCCAAACATCGTCATTTGCGTGTGAGTAAAAAGGATTGAAAGTCGCCAACGAGTCACACTGATGTTTATACGTGGATTTCAGGAAACAAAATGCCCTTTTCTACTTTTAGAAACTGCTATATGCACATTCCCGTTCCTCTACTTTTGAGAAAAATAGAAAGACGACGTAGGTGTCATTGTTTTATAAAATCGAGGTTATGTGACGTTTTCAACTTTGAATTTAAACATTAAACACGAAACAAACCTCTTATCTTCAAAACTCCTTGGAATACCTAAACACATGAGTGCACGATCAAATAAGAACTGCTTTAGTAAGAAAAAATAGCTAGACCACACAATTCAAGGGGTAATGATAGAAAATATTATAAATGTAAATATAAATGATCCATAAGATAAGGAATAACCATATTAAAAACTAAACAAATGCTATATTAAAACTGAAATACAGCTCACTTTGAGTGAAATCATTTTTGGAAGTGATGAAAGGAACTTTCTTCAATTAATAAAATTATTTTTCTATCATCGTGTGCCAAGTTTAACTACCACGTTCGCGCATGATGATAGAGCATGTGGGAAAATAGCTGAGTGTCCGGAAATGTAAATATCTGCGAATCTTTCAATATGACTTCAAAGCCACATTACTTCATACCAATATTATCCTATGCTTTTCAATTGGACTCTATTTGCTACTTCCCGTTTCAATAAATATGTACATCACTACTAAATTGATATATTTATTTAATCTTTTTATTAATAATAATTTTAGTTACCTCAGATCGACTTTTGTGTAACTTACGCAAAGAAAGATGAAATGTTCATAGATTGTAACTTACCTAAAACAAAAAAATAAAGATTGGTTCGTATAGCCGTAAGGTGTTTGAAATTTCGAACGTTCATGGTGAACGAAATATTTTTGCCATTTTCAAATTTAGTCGAATTTGGCTACTTAATACATTTAAAAACTTATAATAACTGTATTTCGTCACTTCTCACTCTTGCAGTCACTACTAAAGCCACTCCGATGAATTCTAACCAAAATAAGAAACTTTAATTTAATGTTCGTTCATTATGAACGTTCAGAATTTCAAATACATTAGCCGTATAATACTTATCTTAGTTTTAAGTTTACTTTTGAGTCCCTGACTAAGTCAGTTGTATTCTTAATATATTAAAAACTAGTCATTTTCTTTTTCGTGTATTTCTAGTCAATTGAGCTTCTGTCTGTGATATCACTAATTTCTGGTTCTGACTTACTTTGTAGTATTATTACTTTTTAAGTGTGATATCATACAAAAGAGAAAAGGACTGAGAAGCACACATTGGCTGTATTTGTATTTTTGAAAGAATTATTGTATTTATTTTAAACAGTTTTTATATTTTCGCTATTTTTTTTTGTATTATATACACGACTGTTATAAATGATTTGCAATAAATGACTATTACTATTACTATACTATTACTTAAATAATTTTATAATAACAAAAACTTTATATTTTACAATTTTTAGAAATAGTCAATTCATGCGAAATGAGTTTTTGATAAACGCTGAATTTTTAACAAGAATATAGACCGAATATACCAACCGCAGATACGAACCAAGACAACCGAGCACGCATCCAGTAACAGGATGCATTTAGAATCGACGCCAGCTTACTCGGTGCAATACAGCTCTCTGCCTCTGCACATTTCTCTAGGTCACGCATGAGAGTGTAGCATGAAAGCGAGCCCGGGGGAGTCAGCCCTCTTGCGGCAAAGAAACGAGAGAAGCGTGAGAAAAAAGAGAGATGCTAGTAGTAGCAGCAGCAGCAAAACGAGACTGCAAAGCATCGAAAAACCGGAAAACGTCGAGGATAGAGGAAAAGAGAGAGAGAGAGAGAGAGAGAGAGAGAGCCAAGAATGTCGAGAGAACTGAAGGAAGTACAGCTCTCCTCGCGTAGAGGTTGAAAACTAGCGAGCGTCAAGTTCCACGCCCGTTTGATCTTTTCCTCGGCACGCCCTTCACACTCACGCGAACAGACACAACACACACACACACACACATACACTCACATACATGTAGACACACGGAGCTTTTCTATTTGTATCTCTTTCTCGCGCGGCTACTTCTTCATCTTCCTGCACATGGTCGTTTTTCAGCGGCTACGGCGCGTAAGCGTGTATTCGCTCTCTTGCTCTCTCGCCGTTGCAATCCTATTTTTCGCAAAACCGCGCGAAACTTTGGCGTTTTTCATTACTTACTCTTTACGCACGGATGACTGTAAAGACTTGCTACAATCAGTTTTTCCTTCTTTACGTATATGTGCAGGTGCGGGGAAGGCTGTATTCGCTTTGAAAGATAAGCTTCTTTTGTAGAGGTGAGAAAAAAAAAACGAAATGTACGTTCTTGATAATTATTTATTGCGGTTGTATGGTACTCGTAGAAATACAAATAGTAAATCTCAATTTAACGTTTGATTTGACATATTTTGTATGTAGCAGCCGCTAAATCGCGGTACAAGTATAAGTAGTACCGCGTTTATTAGCGTGTGATATCTTTGTTTATGCTCTAAAATTGGCTATAAGTTTCAATTAGTAGTACTTACGATTTGCCTTTTACACTACTATTTAAAAAATGCTAAAAAGAAAGTAAATAACCATAACTTGTTCAGAAGTAAATTAGAGATACTTTAGTTTTTTATTTATTTTTTACGTTTTCTACAAAACATGATTTATTAATTTAAATAAATGAAGGCGCAACGCTCTAAACATTTCACAAAGTAGTATAAATCGAATAATTATACCATTATTCTAAATGAATATTATTGTTCACAAAGATGTTTTTCTATAAATAGAACTTCATATGCCCTTCAATTTTAATTTATGAAATAAAATCATATAATTCCATTTACTGTATACTGACAATAATCAATTAAAGTGCAATAAAGCCAGTTATGGTTATAATTAATTTCCTGTAAATACATGTTAATTCAAATGGAATAAATTGTCATACATTGATTATTAGAGCATTTAATTAGTTTCTACTTATCAATATTTTTTCACGCTAAAAGTGTAGATTAGTAATAAGAAATTTATTCTGTTCAATGAATATTTATTCGGTATGAATATATCGACTAAATAATAAATATTAAGTTTCCACAATGAAATTTTATCAAAATGTAAAGAAATCGTTGCGTGTAGAAAAAGACAGTTGAAAAGCATGATAAAATGATATTCTTTTAATAAAAATTCTAAATTGTCAGGAATCAACCGTTACTAAAGTGAGAAACCTGCATTGCACGCATAGAGAAAAGAAGACGAAGTGATGACTACGTCACGATATGCTTTCGCCCGCCAACCCTTCGCCCGATCGAACATTTACAACGGTGTGGATCTGCTATGGCGAGCGAGGAACAAAAACAGCAGCTACTGAAAGGCCAAGCATCGAGGCGCAAAAACTCGCTAGATAGATGCGCAGACAGACGTATGTCGCTCTCACAAAGACGGAAAAGTTTATCTGGCGTTCCTGCGCATCCTCGATACAAAGGGTGAACGCGTGGCCTTTGTCGTCAGCGACGTATCTCTCTCGCTTCATAACTGAAAACTAGAGCTATATGACGCCACTCGCTCATTGCTGATAAGTAAGAGATAACACGCTGCAGGTACGCCTCACGTGAGATAAAAGTAGAAGCACTCTGAGGTCGGGGACAAAACAATTATGTGACACGTGCAGACTTTTATGTACAATCTGAGCTCCACGGAATCGCTTCTCTCATTCGCGTTCTGTATGTACAGCACGCGCGCGTGCACGTTGTCATTTTCTCAAAATGCTTCGGTGCAATGAAATCGATCGCTCTGACCGCGTATCGGGACGTTATTTTAATTGGATGTCTCTATCGGCGATTGTGTGCGCATTGCTGATAATATTTTTTGTTCAACCAGAATTGCAGAGGATTGTGGGAAATAACGAGTTTTGATAATCCCAAGCTTGAATTCCGTGACATTTTCGATGTATTTTTATATGTTTATCGAGTATTTGAGCTGCATCGTTTATTGAATTGTGTATTTATCAGTGATATTGTTCTTTCTAAAATTAATGAGATTTATTAAAATCTAATTTAATAAACAACTTTTCTCACACATACTTATAGGCGTAATCATAATACAGTTTATAAAATTACGCTTGCGACATAATTTCAAATATAATGGAATCCCTATTATTTATGTTGCCAGTTGTGTTTGTCGTATACGAATTTCTATCGTCAATATTGTTCGGCTTATATTTTCGTATCGTTTGAACATGATCGCTCGTCAAAAAAGGTTTATTCCATTCGTTTAACAGCAATACCCATTATAGTATAAAATTCAAACGCGCCTTTTCGATCGTTAAAGCATCGAAAAACATTCCAATTTCCCATTACTAGACACTCACAAATTGCATAGCACGCATGAGGTGGCGTCGTGTTTCATTCAACAACAATACTAATTAATTCCATGCCATTCCATCCCTCATTCAGCCTCTCTCGCGCTGATGAACGATAACTCGGACAGCGAACAATTTACAGGGCTCGCACTGAAGACAAATAATTCCGAGTTAGCCTTTCGTAAGTGCTTTCCGGTTCCATTCCTCTTTCGTCTGATTCGATTAAATCTTGGAGCACGTGAGTCAAAAGTTTCGCCTCCACGTCGCGGTACACTTGTCGACAACGAGTCCTAGCGACAGGAGCGCGTATCTAAAGACGCTCCCAGGCTGCATTTCAGTAGAGCCGCCGCCGCCGCTCGGCCGCTCGATTTCCATGAGATCCTTGCATCGCAGTGCTACTACGACCACAGAAGACGTACAGAGTTAGCTGTATCCACAATTTGACTCTCGAGTATCCCTCACCACCACCACCACCGCTGCCGACAAGTTGAATCGCAGATAGCCTTAGCTATCGGTTTTGCGTTGGGTTGGGCTAAGATGAATATTCATCGGCTATGCGCGCAGCCCATTATTCTGAACATTTGGCTAGCACCGCTACAGCAGCAGCAGTTACAGCGCAGTTGTTTCGCTCTGTGGCTGGGAGAGAGAGAGAGAGAGAGAGAGAGAGAGAGAGGGAGAGTGACGTAGAGGGAGAGGACGAGCAGTATTCAATATAGATGTACCCTGCACGGGGAACGAATTGGATTACAGCGGACGCGCGAACGACCCCGCGGCTCGCGCGATCTCCCTCTCATAATGGTAAAAGAAAAACTAGAACAGTATAGTACCCGGATACGAGCGCGCGCGCACACGCGTCTGTCCATCCGTTCGTTAATTTCGCTTTGTATAATTGATAAGCGCGTCGCCAGGGATTTTATGGGATTTCGGCAGATCGCTGTGCGGTCGCAACTCGTCCATTCGTTCGTTCGCTCGGTGTACTGTTCCCTCTCCCACTATACTTTGGATGAATTATGTAAAGCCACGGGGCATTATTATAAAATATGATTGCGAAAATTCTGTACATCGACGGCTCCGCTCGTGAATATTTCAATGGAGCGAATGAGCATCGGCTCATGGGTAGTCGTCAGTCGTCAGTGAATCTGGAATTCGGGATTACGTGGAAAAAATTAATTATAGTCGAGTTGAAATGATTCCTGTTTTTCAGTTCAAAGTAAAAATTTCTTTCCGCTGCGGAAATAGTATTCGTCGTAGCGGAACTCACTTTCATTGAATAATAAATTGAATATGGAATTATCCAAAAAATGTCATGTAAAGGATGTTTTTAGTACTAAAAGCGGCAAGATGTGACTTGAATAACTGTTTGAGTTGGCGTTATAACAATTTTATAATTTATAGTCCATTAATTATCACCCAGAAATAATAGAGACTTGGTAATCGTCTAAATGCGTCATAAATTTAGATTATGTTTAACGAGTAAATTAGAGAGAGTAATGGAGGAAATCTTAATGCATAACCTATGCTTTGCAATCATTATCTACGTTTATGCAAGTTGCTCTTTACAGACTCAAGATAAAGCACAATAAAAGTTTTCCATAATATTATGTCTAAAGTAACAAATAAACATAATATATTCTATTTTAAATAATTTCAATGTGGTGCACAAATAAACAACTAACTTATAAAAGATAATTTTATTATTAATTGCATTTAATAAAAATATTAAAGATTACTATGACTTTCGCAACAATAAATGAGTTACAAAGCTTAGTTATTATTTCAGGCGCAATTCTATCAGTAATTACTCCGTTTCCTTATATCAGGATAAAAAGCAATTTTATGAAGACATCAAGTACTCGTGAACAGAATGCGGTCTGGTTTCAGGTGTTCCAAGATGTTGCATAATTTGGGAAAATACTTGACCGAGCTGTAAGCTCGGTGGCCTTCGAGGTTACGTATGTAGCTCCAGCGCAGCAACATTTCCAGCCTAAGCCGGGATTTTCAAGATAATGCGGTAATCTCATATCATGCATGCATGTACGCTGCATGCGGTTAGATGAGAGGAGTAACTTGCCTGGTTTCTTCCGACATTGTGATTTTCTTAGCTCTTAATTATTATAATAATGTATACATTAAGGATGATGAAAACAAAGACTGTCGAGACAATAACAGAAAAGTCGATAACTGAGGAACCAATATTATTACGCCAAATAGATGAAGCTGTGAATTAGCAATTTATAATTAAACTAACTTTAAGAAACTTTTTCTCATAAAGTAAAACTTCACTGCCAAAGCTTGCATGAAAACTGCTGATTTTTATCTTGCAGATAAACTTATAAGTGATTGAAATCGATTTTCACTCAATTCTGAGAAAACGTGAAAGCACTTGTAAATCTGTTGAAAACTACTGTTCTAGAATACTGAAATATCAGTTTACATTTCAATTTATGGCGATTCCCGAAAAAGAGGCCGTAAAATTCATTTTTTTACGATATTTTAACGGCAGCGAAACTTTGTAACAGGCTTTGAATATTAAGCACCATCCTGTAGCGGAATAGCGAAAAAATCGTTCATCGCTTGCTAATAATCTTTACGACGGGTCTGGGCGTATAGTCGTCGCGTTAACCGACTTCGACCGTCCACATAAGGTAAAAAACGAAAGCATATTGACCAGATGAACAATGGAAGACATTACAGTGATAAAAATTGTTGTGCCCCCAGTTCCTGTGAACGTTAAATACATCGTCTTTACTGACATGGATTTCGGGGATACAGGTATACACGACAATCCTATCTACCAGTGGCAGGGATATGAGCAGGAGGTGCTAACGGTGGTAGTATAGTAGCATTTGAAAATTTAGTGCTAGCATCGCACGTCGATGGAACTGGAACAGAGAAAGTCCTATAGAGGAATGGTACTGCTCATCAACATTGTTTTTTTATTTATCGAAGTTTCAGAACCTATCCTACCTACCATCTTCACACTTGATTTTATATAAATTTTTGTAAATTCTTAGTCCTAGTAATTCTTACTATCAATATTTAATTGAGTTGTTTTAAAAAATGAACTAATTTGAAGAGGTATAATAAAAATTAGTCTCTTATTGTCATAGACAAAGATGTAACACACCGACGCTCCACTCTACAATCTCGAGTGCCGGGTAGCGGGGAATCACGTGAGAGATACAAGGCCAGCAGAGAAGTCGATACATCTCCACTCCGGCAGCACAAGAGAGGCGGAGAGAAGAGCAGGAGGCGGAAGCGAGCGTAGGCAGGCGAAATGGAGATCGCACAAACCCCGGCTGTTACAGCCGCATATATATACGTAAGCTACATCTTATCCGGCGCTGGCAGCAGCCACGGCCGCTTATATATCTCTGCGCCAATCCCACGCAAACGTACAGACACGCGAGGCTCGCTTGCTCAGCTTGAGGGGGAAACGAGAGTGAGAGGTGCGCTCGTCACCGCAAGTGGCATCGTTAATGAGAGTCAATTACAAACGCGACCTCAACTCAATTTATATCTCGTCGATGAGACTGGCGTGCGCACCGACGTCGCCGCAAACTCGCGTGCTAGGTGCAAACGCGATACTTCAGGACGATGCGGCGATGAGCTGCCGCCGTCACCGCATGGCTGATCTACGTGTACTTGTGTGCGTGTGTATATATATGACTGTCTGTGCGAGAGAGAACGCCTAGCGTGACCTAGGGTGTAGATATTACAGCTAAGGAGCGTGCACGAGAGTTGATTATTTACGCCGACACAACTGCAGTATTCTACTCTGTAATTATGACGATAATGGTGTTTCTGCAATAAAGTCAAGTTTGAGGTGCTGGATTTAAATTTTTAGGTGGTTTTTGCAGAATATAAATTGTCATTGAGAATATGACAGTGTTATATAATATAAGAGTTAATAAAGAAACGAGTTCTTGTCGTTAAGATATCTAAAAAAAAGAAGAAAAAATAGAACATTATAAAGTTGCTTTTAGATTGAAAAACCTATATACGAGAGGTCCATTCAATTTTTATTTTTATTATTTCTCAATTTTTTTATACTTACCAGGAGAGTGCACTACCTTCGGGTCCTGGATTTGGCTCAAACTTTGGGATAAGTTTTTGGGTGTA
>JAYJLV010032917.1:0-27708 GCA_036873485.1 Torymus texanus | reverse complement strand
GTGTGTGTGTGTGTGTGTGTGTGTGTGTGTGTGTGTGTGTGTGTGTGTGTGTGTGTGTATATATATATATATATTCATCGGTGGTCCCCCGCACTCTCGTAAAGCCCAATAAAGACACGACGGGCGAAGAATGCGATTGTAAAGGTGACTGAATATTCGACCCCTGGGAAGAGAGTTCGGGTTATATAGCCATGGTGAATTGATAAACCACCCATTCTTGTACAACGTATGGCAGTTGTAACATAGAGTGGCTGCATAGCCTATATATAAACTCAACGCGTAACTACTGATTCCGCGCGTCTATATACCACACGACAACCTCTCTCGTTGCGGAAAAGTTTGCGAAGCCCGCGTTTTTCCTACGCCTCTGCGCCCTCCGCCTCTCTTGGGACGCGCGTTCGCATAAATCAACTGACACACGTAAACACACGCATATATATATATATATATATATATATACACACACACAACTGCACGTACATGCGCGCGGAGAGCAGCGGCCGTGTAAATATATTCGCGGGCGTTCGAAGCTTCCGTGTGTCGTGGCGCGCAGAGTGAGAGAGAGGGAAAGATCCGCGCCGCAAAAGTGAAAAAGTTTCAGTCGCTCGGGCAAAGAGCCTTTCATATCGCTCTTATTTCACTTAAAAAGCGCGCTCGCGCGTGCGCGGCCGGCCGGGGCTTTACCCTCTCCTCCACCCCTTTAGTATTTTCAAGCGTCGAAAGCTCTCCCGCCTCTTTCTCTCTCTCTCTCTCTCTCTCTCTCTCTCTGTGTCTCGCTTTGGCGCTCTTCCAGCCGCTTTTCGAGCGCGAGAGGTACACTTACGCCTACATACGTATCGTCTTACGTCTCGCCCGTCCGCGTTCTCTGTGACTGCTCGCATTTGGCGCTTATATATATATATACACACACACACACACACACACACACACACACACACACACACACACACACACACACACACGATACTGTAGTGTCATATTTTAAATATTTGCATAATGCTTCATCTCCACAATTTAAACGCTCTTTAAAAGAGAAGGAAAAAAAAGAAATTCAAAAAGCTCACAATGGAACAAGGTTGTGTTGCGCGCACGCGCGCTGTCGTGTATTTGAATACGAAATAAAGAAGTTTTAAATTCCTTTATGCTCGCAAAATTCGAATTATAATTTAGAATCGAGTAGGTTGAACATTTAAGAATGTTAATAAATATAGTCATAGATCGTCGGCACCGCAGCGACGTCATTCGCCATGATTTCAGATGTAATAACTCGAGTGGCACTATAGTTTTTAATCCAATAAATTTAATGCTTTATTGTCGTATCATGTTGTTTAACTGCTTAGTATTTTTAATGGAAAAATAACTAAATTTAAGACAAACATTCAAGTTGAGGACGTCAATCGCTTATATTATGCGATGACTATTTGAAAGTAATTATCATATTCGTCGCGTTAAGATCAGAATCACAAAGATAAAAGATATATTTTAACCCCGAAAAGTTAAATATGAATGAACGACTGATTCTTGATTTTAGTTTATTTATATGTACTCGTATAGTAACAAAAAAAAATGTCGCTGTCCTCACGACGACACGCTAAAAACTCGTTTCGTTAAAACACTAAAAATAATTAAATTAACAACCAGGATGTTTTCCTCGTTACGATGAAATCTCCATGCAGTCTCTTTTTACTATTCCTCGTACTTATATATACATATATACGTGTATACGCAAAATCAACCAAAACCTCTACTTTGCAAAACGACAATCACCAACTCGTGTCTCGTCTCGACAATCCCACCACCGTTTGCCAATCCTCGACCCAGCTTCCACAAATACGCACTTCACGCACTTATACCACCGTACATATAATACCCAATATTTCCTCTTATCTCTTACAAGTATATAGCACCATCCGAAGGTCAACAGCACCAACTGTTACTTATTATAAATATGCTATGCTCTCGCACTCTTGTTTACAGAAATCGGCCGAAATCACGGACTCGTCTCTCGTCCTTCTCACAAGCATATACGTATACACATTTGCCTGGATTATCTCCAGCCCATATGTATATATATGGCACCAGCAGCGACTTACAACCACATATCTATATACATCTCTGACGGTCCTCATTCGACCTGTTCTACTGGTTCGCTCGCGATGTATATATCCTTGAGGCCACTCGTGAACGCGCGCTTGACCTTCGGGAGATTTTGTCGCGTGTGTTCCGCTCTCTCTCTCTCTCTCTCTCTCCCTCCCCCCGTATAATATATATAAAACTGCAGGGTATGTGTCTGTATAGTCAAAATGTATATCGAAAGGAGAATGAGAGACTGAAATATATATATATGATCATCAAGGGCACATTCACGTGTATATATATATACCTACCGTGGGCGTTGGTGTAGATTTAACAGAGGAAGGATGCTTATACTACTGCTGCTCGTTTAATTGAGGCTGCGTGAGGTTTGCACAGAGATGCTTGTGTGTGTGTGTGTGTGTACAGAGATATACCCACAGAGGTATAGAGAGATGTTTTAATTAAAACGCGGAGGCGAGCAGTGGGTCGAGTGGTCTCGGCGGAAGAGCGTATATATATATATAGCGCACATGTCTCTGCTTTGTGTATAAGTACGTGCAGGCGAAGGGAGAGGAATTATATTAAAAGTAACAGCGACGCGCCTTTTAGGCGACGCGGAGACCACGAATATGGCACGATTCATTTGTCTTAGTGGTACCGCTAATTAGAATTAAAGTTATTGCAAATTGTGTGTGGATATGGAGAAGCGTAATAATTTGATATGGAACGACTTGGAAGAAATCTTATCGGGTTTCGGAAAGTAATATAGAGAGAGTTACGTAAAAAAGAACGATTAATTAACGGTTAGAGGGTTTACGTAAAAACGCATTAATTTGAAAAAAACCGTTTCACCTGATACTATATATATGCGTGTTCCTCGCGTGTTTATATTATATACGAACGGTATATATGTGTATATATATATACTATGCATTTGAAAAATCCCATGAATCATCCGTGCACGCGGGTTTTAATCTATTCCACGTGCGACGGTTGCCATCACATGTATGTGTGTATGTGTGTATGGAGAAAGCAATGAAAAAGATATTTCGGGCGTCTTTGGTGGGGAAGGAATATGAGAAATTTGACACGTCGAAATTGCGCGTCTTGTGGTATAATATGCGTGTATCGCTCGTCGTGTGTAACAGATTATGACACTTTGATGAGTTTATATTAAATGGAGAAAGTTTTATTGATCTAAATATTTTGTCATTTTCTTGGAGTGTCGTTAGGATGGAGGGGGAATCCGAAACTTACGCGTGATGCGCATATGATTCGGTTGTTTTTTTTTGTTGCGCTGCAACAGAAATTACGCATTGCTTTACGTGAATTAGTGAACTCGTATATTATATTTTTCAACCTATCTATATACATATGTATAGCGTTGTTTACGAAATGTGTATTAACAAAATAGAAAGTTGATTTAAGTTTTATTTTTTTTTATCTTTTGAAATCTTTCGCATATATCTAGAGCGATCTATACATCATAGCAGGGTTGTACGCTTATTTTTAGTTTCCTGTTTACTCAATCGATTAGTAAACATTGAGTTCTACCCTGCTTTAAGTAACGAATATATTTTTGGCTATCGGTATTCCTGATAAAGTGCGGATGATAAAAGTTTTTAAATTGTAATAAAAGTAAATAGATTCAATTCATAATTGTACAATAAATAACTATAAATACGATAAATGAATTAATTGAATTTTGCATTTAATTCGCATAAGTACAGGTTTATCTTTATTGATCAACTATCCTGATAACAGTGATCTATGGTTATTTAATAATTCCTTTAAAATAAGGAAAAGACCTGTGAAGAGATTCAATTACATCCTTTCTCGCGATTCTCGAACGCGGAAGTGTTTCGAATGTATATATATATATATATACATTTTTATAAGTTTCATATTAATGAATAAGTGATGAAAAAGTTTTTATTTTTTATAGTAATTATTAGAAAGTCAATATACGAAGTGGAAAGTTTTTTGATTACTTATTATCGTTATTATAAAGTGATATTAATTTTTTAATTTATACAGCCGTTACATCACTGCATACACTATGTATTATCGAGACATTCTTCTTATGACTTTCATCAAACAAAAATGCAATTACCTAATCAAAAACCTTTAAACGCATATGCATTCAATTAAATATTTAAATTCTGCATCGGCATCATAAATGAATTTCACTCACATTAATTCATTCGAATATATTAAACATAACCGAACGCATTGCTAATTTGGGAATGATATTTTTAAGGAGATCCTATAGAAATAGAAAATCTTTTTAACGATATTCCATGTACACACTAATGATGTGCAACGCGTGCGCAGCATACACATCATATTGCAACGACGAAAGACTATATATTTTTTCATAAAATCACTCTTATGCAACGTAATCTTTCGATTTATTGCACACTCCAACGATATATTATACCGTCTTGTAATATCGCTTCACGAATATATGAAAAATCTCCGCATACCGAAAAAGCAAAAAAACGTGCGCATCTAGCAGCAACAAACGTCGTGGATAAAAAAAGGATAGGCGCCGAAGAATAATTTTATTGCTTATTTCACACCAAGTTTATCCTGCTCTTTTTTTCGGTGCAAACATTGCCGAAGGATTCGCGGAAAAACTATAGTGACCGCTTCACAACACAACGCGATTGACGTAAGCGCCGCACGAGAGAAGAATTCAAGATTCGTGATAGGATGCTATATATGATGCAGATGAGCGTACGTTAGTTTATTTTTGTGCATGCAGGCATCATAGATGTATATCTATTTGCGTATATCTGGTTACAAAATTTAATTGGCTACTGTATACGACGAGCGCATAATATCAATCGAGTCCTTTTTTTCGGTCATTTAAAAATCTCGCTCTCGTGTGTATAACGATATCATGTATGTACATGCGTTGTAAGATCACGCGATCCTTGACACGGATACGCTGCTCATTGTTCGGTGATAAAAAGTTATCGGCGCCGGGGGGGAAGCGGAGAAAAAAATATAGAGCCGGGCGAGTAAACAATTTTTATTTCCTTGTGTGTACTATGTGGAAAGGTCGAGGGTGAAAGATAGGAGATAGGATAGTTTTATAAGCAAATCAATGCGCATGTTGGATATACGATGGAGAAAATTGCTGTATATATTATATACGCGGCTGATTGGAGAGGCATCGAAGAAGAAAGTAGTGAGAAAAAGTATGTGATGTGTATAATATATCGTCAGCGTGGTTTTTTCGTGAACTATTGTCTGCGCGTGACGACGAGTTGTATAGTATAAGAGAGCACAATGATGCTTCATTATAAAAGTCTCGCGTATATGTGTATAAGTGAAGCGCGATGGGAATTCTTACTTTCTAAATTTTACGACTACTTACATGCCGACAGCTGTAATATAGATGTATACATACATATCGTGCGATGGCGTTTGTTAAAAGTAAAAATCTCATTTCGAAAAATTCTATGCGGTCTTATAATGTGTGGGAACGAACGTTGGGAGATAAAAAAAAAGTACAATAGGTATATATGGAAAAAAGTATAGAACGCGTGAATTAAAATTTTTGGAATAAAGGTTTATTACTATTACCACTTTCGCTAATATACATACATTTCTCCCTGAAAGTAAGTGCGTATATATCAACGTGTTATTCTTCATAGTTATATAGATATATAGAAAAATAATTTTATCGAACTATATAACACGCCCCTGTTTGCTACAACGACCTTTGCTTCCGATCCTTGAACTGAATCGCCTGCCTTATCACGCCGCGTGTTGATGGGAAAACATATAATGCATAGTGCTTCGCGAACGAAATATTGATTTACGACCTTATTCTCGTTCAGGGGGATGATAATGCCAAATCGCCTTTTATATATATCCTATATATACGTCTAATGCGCAGCAAGTTATCTTCTACTTCGCCGACTACAATTCATCATACGTCTTTCTATTAATATTTGATAGCTTTTATATATATATATATATCTATAACAAAGAAACAGCGTTAAAAGGCAAATCAATATGCCATTAATAACCATCGAATATAATTCTCGCGTTCTAACCGTTTGCAAAATATATCCTTCGATCTAACCTCTGAGATCAGTTATACGCTCCCAACAGTTTCGCTTTCCACGAACCCATAATGCACATTATACCCATCACTATATATACATGTGTGTAGATGTATGTACAAGTATATACGTATACCTAATAATCCCACGATCCCGCGCGTCAGTTCGTCGTCACGCACGCGAGCATCACGCGAAAAAAAATTGGCTCATCCTCTCTCTCTCTCTCTCTGCACTCACTTGCAAGGCTCGAGTAAATGATCGTTGGCTTTCGCAACCATAATACTGCACAGCACTTTCCCCCTGTAGGGAAAATTTAACGCCGTAAAAGGTCGCCCTTTTGTGTTGATCCGCGAGTGAAAAGAAACGTATATAAGTGTATATATAATAAGAATGTTATACGCATGGCTTTGTGCGTCGATGTAGTTCTATATTATCGCGAAACGAAAGAGTGCAGTTTATTTTAGTCCTTTATCCATGTGTTAATTTTCGCACGTACGTAAGGTCGTCTCGATGAGTTTATTCTCGATGTTTGGTGGAGAATTTTTTTTTTTACCTTTTTCGTTATGGAGGGTCATTGATCGATGTGGCGATATTTATGTGTGTATGTACATATAGTTGTTTGCATTGGACGTAGGTCATTTTGCGAGAGCATGTGTAAATGCTATGCGTATATAGTGTTGCAATAAATCGAAGCATTAAATTGTTGAATATATGATATATAATAAGCGATAACAATGAATTATTCAATAACGTTATTATGATCAGGGAAAATTGTGATGGAAATTACGTAATATGCAAATAAGACGTGTATTTGCTCTTTTACTTCGAGTGTATAGTAATTTGATGGTTGAGAGTTTAGTTTGCGTATAATATGCAGCGATTCGCGGTTCTTTTACGAATTTCATTTCAAATGATTTTTCATATACATACAAAAATATTCGCTCGAAAACATCATTAACGTTTATATACTTTTAACATATTCAATATATAAATATCAACACAAAACACAGAGTACTTTTATCATTAAAATATTCGCGCAAAAAATGCAATATTTTTCATTCTTTCCGACGACGAAATAATACCGCATTCTTCAGTAAAAGAAATACAAAACAATTAAAAACCAGCCTTCTGTCTACAAACAGTATTCCCGTATCGCTAAAAATTCAACTTCTCCTCGCACATATATACGCGCTCAATCGTCTCTCTAAAAATAATCTTTACAACCGAAAGTCAACCGGTCACACCTCTGTATCGCAGCCGAAACTCGTCGCTCGTGCGCAGCGATAAGTATATATATATAAAAAAGGAATAAACGTCACACGCATCCTCTCTCTCTCTCTTATCCATACTCCCAAACCCCGTTTCTCACGCGCAACAAGAATAAAAAAATAAAGAACGCGATCCATACCACAAGCGGCCTCTTAATCAAACATTTATCATTCAAATCCTGTTGGTTTAGCTCCTTAAATACCGCTTGTTTCTCTTCTTTTCTCTGTCACATCTTCGACGCAGTATATACAACCATGCATATATAGCTATATACAATGCAAACATTTTATTATAGACTCCGAGAGAATTTAGCAAAACGTGCCGTGGACCACGTAGGACCAAAGCGAACAGGTTTTTTCTCGCAAACGCATGGAGATATATAATATTATTATAAACGATGTTTTTCCGTACAATCGTACGTATGTATGCCTATATAAGCTTTAAAGTATTCATGTGTGGCGTCTGTTGTCACCTTCTTTTACGCGTGAGTATATATAAGTAGGGGATAATTGTTTCCGCGATTGCGAAATAGATGCAAGAAAGCATGAGCGAGCATGCATTTGAATTACAAACGGTACGCAGGTGCTGTGTATATATACACTGCCCGGAGGTAATCCGTCTTCCGTAGACGCGGGCAGAGGGAAACTGGAGATGATTTGTTGCCTCGAATGAGATGACGTTTCGACAAATAAGTTTTGTTTATGGACTCTGATGGAACGCAGTGTATATGTGTGTATGGGTTGGACGAAGATGCATGGGGTGACAGTGAGTGAGATGCATGCGTATTCGAATGATTATTTGATATTGTACCTATGTATTACACACAAAGGTACATGTAGTTACATAATTGACCAAAAAATTGATTTATTTGCAAAAAGAAACCATTCGCAGCATCTATCTATAAGGAAAATTTTTCCGAGACAAAGTAACTTTGCGCAATGACACTCAATATTATAATAAATTCACTCTAGCGATACAGAAATAGTCACAGACATTTTTTACAATAATCATAATTCGAAAATTATAAGTCTTGCGCGCGCGCGTGTGTGTTATATAGTCTTCTTGCCAACGCGGTAGCCTACTTTTTTTGCCCTCAACGCTGCGCTATCATATTTTTACCATTTATTTATAAGGTCGCGTGTTCGAAGAGCAACGTCTCAGCTTTCTTTTTTCTTTCTGCAATGCGTATTGGTCCATTAGGCGGGGCAAAAACAGCAGCTCATATGTATGTTATAAACGAACGCATGACGGGAGAGTTTATAAGAAAAAAAAAAGGTTATCGGTTCTTTGCTTGCGAATCGCTTTATTATCGTAACCCTAATAACAGTAGTCCTCGAAAACAAATAAGATGATGTTTTTCAGACGAAAAGAATCTAATAGAACGCAGCGGTGGGTTTTAGATGTTTTCTAAGAAAGGTTTTTAGCTAGTATGCAAAAAATAGATGAAAAAGCTTATATATTAATGTATTTTTTGAATGATGTACAAAGCGTGAAAAAACCTTAGACCTTTTTTTTCTCTAAAAGAAGTTGGTTTTAATTTTTTCTTTTTTTTTAACACGTGTCGTGCAAAGTTTATTGCAAATAATGTTTACATAACCAGAAAAAAGGCTTAAATCATCATCGGACATAGAATAAAGACGATGAAATCAGAGTCAGCTTAGATATGTAGATTTTCAGGCCAACAATGTAGTTTGCAATTTCCTCTTGTTCAAGCTAAATGTAATCTACATAAATAGCATTTGACTTTTATCGTTCATATTTTCCGCATCTATTTTCGACTCTTTCCTGTGTATTTGTTCTCAGTATTCTAACGTTTTTCTCATAACTCAGTAATTGAAAGACTGATGTGAATTTTCCAAGCGAATAATAATATATCAAATTTGCAGGGAAGTTGCTTGCGAATTTCGTCAAAGTCGTGGAATGTACACTTTACATAATAGGATATCTTTTGCAAACTATCCTCGTATATATATGTTGAAAACTACTGAATGTATAGAAATAAATGACAAACGAAAATTTTGTCGTATAAAGAAGCTGGATCGTTAAATTTTTTTATAATTTTTCAATAAAAAGCGGGAATGTTAAAACGAGATAATATGAAAAATGCATATATTGCAAATTTTTTGTTTATTTACTATTCAATAACAGATGTGAATAAATTCATTGAATTTAATAAAGGAAAAATATTTTCAGTTTAATATAAATCAAGGTGAAAACATCTCTTTTCGCTGCTATAACGAATTCATATTTTTAAATAACACACTAGATACCCATTCAAATGAATGTCAACATATTTTTCTCAGCTGTTATGAATTTGTTTAGTATAGGCTCACATAATTAAGATAAAACGGAATTCCTATATATGATTCTATATTTGGTAAACGTAAAGCCGGAACAGGATTCTATATTAATTAAGAACGACACACGTATAAGTATTAGTATAAGATTCTAATTAAATTATAATACAGAGTTCATTGTCAATATCTGTATTAATTAACGAACTCTCTCGGAAAAATTAATAAATTTGATTAAATACATGATATACATATATTTTTTTTTTTCAATCCAACATTTTCCACCTCCAAACTAATCGAGTAAATAAATACGTCTAGTCCAATAATAATAAAACCCCGAAATATACCACGACAGTAAACACTAAAATATTCATTCTCACAACGATGACTTGCCGCTCCAACCGCGCCCCAATTAATCCACTCTTAGATAGGTCAATCCCTCTCTCTCTCTCTCCCCCTTCCATACCAACAATACCTTACCTTCCGCTTACCTACAGCACACATAAATACACATACATACAAAAACGATTCTCTAACATATATAAGCCCGTAGTATGTTGAACGGAATTTTTTTCCTCCTTCTCCTCAGCGCACGTTTCCTATAAGTATATTATATATATACACGATACACCGAGGCCTTACGACTTTTCGCTCGTGCAGAGCACGCGATCCTTGAATAAAAAAAAAGATAGATACAAAACGCGAATAGTGTAGCAGCAGCAGTATAGAGCGACGACATTGCGTAAGAAACGAGAGGTGATGCACGCATCGGACGGAGATGACTCGGTTGGAGAGAGGAACATATAGAGAGAGAGGCAGATCATCATTGCTGCTGCTGTTGATCTGCCAGGTCACTGCGGGATACGCGCGCGAGAGTTAAGTGGACGCACGGGTATAGAGAGGTGACGTGGAGAGTAGAGCAGAGTGTATTTACCATTGTGTATAATGTGCCGGACGCAATAAGAGGTCGTGAATATATATGTATATATAGGTTCTTTGTTTTCTTTCCTTTTTTTTTAATAAATTTCGGAGGTTATTTTATAATTGGGAACCGAGGTGAAAGCGCGATTTTCCATTATTTAGAGCGGTTTTTCTCAAGACCCTACGTGTGCGTATATAGTAATGGCCGAAAGGTTGGAAAGAACAGAAGCAGCAGCAGCAGCAGCAGTACGCAATGGCTTTTCTTCCTTTTTTCGGCGCGACAGGCTTTCCCACGTTAAAGGTCAGCAATTTACGAAATTCGTTCCTGATGGCGCCATTGTTCCCCTCCCTACGATCCCTCCCTTCGTCTACGATTTATATACGTAGTTGGGAGATTTTTATAGATCTCGTGTAGTGCCGAAAATGCGGTGGTTGTTATATTCGTCGGGATAAAAATATATAAATTGAAGAGTAAATGATTAATATATAGTATATAGGAAGGTGCATAGTTTGATACAAAGAAATTGTCTATACATATTTTATATAAAAGATATTGTCGTGATTTTGTTATCAAAAATTTATTTAATTTTGTCTTCGTCAGCCGCATAGCATAAACGATATCTCTAATTGAGTAATAAGTTATTTTTAATTGGCCGTTATTATTATATACCAGCTCAGCTTGGTCTTCTTTCTCCTATTTACACGAAGAACGATTTATTTTAATAGATTTTCGCTCGTAATTCATTACCATCCTCTAACGCCAATTAAAATATCAGCGTCGAAAAAAAAAAAGTTTCGCTCGATACACGCGGAACTGCTGACGCTCTATTTTTTGAAAGCAACAATATTCAAACGACTCTATTTATCCAATTAACAAACGTATATTAAATTTACAAATAAAATTGTGTCACCCGAGGCACGTACTGAACAAACATCCTTTTTCCCTCTTTCTCGTCAACACCTGTCTCTCATATTTTCCTATCAATTAATAGACATAATTCCAACCTTCATTCTCACCTCATATCCTCTGTATAAATATCTCAATGGATCACCAATATAAAACAGGACGTTTACAACCAATCAAAAAAGAAAAGTGTAAATAAACTTTAACAACGTTGTACCCAAAGAGCGCAGCAAACACAACTCTGCTCCGATACACTTTACATCGTTCTACTCCCGTCCATACAAGCATATATATATACTCTCTCGCGTGACACAAATTTTCACGTCGCGTAGCGCGCGGTTAAGTGCAGCGGACGATCGAACGCACACACGTTGCTATACACGCACATATATATATAGTTTTCTCGCTATACACACAGAGGTATGCATGCGTTCTATCTACGTATATATAGATACCTATACGCGTTCGTTAGTTACGCCGTTTTCTTTTTTTGCCGCTTTTTTTTCACCATACATGCACGCGTGTAACCTACATGCGTACGCACGCGTATATAAAATGCTACATAGAGCTACATTTACAATCGAGAAGCTGCAGGATGATGATGATGATAAAGGATTGGATTTTCGGAGCTACATTGTATATAGACATACTATACAAGAGAGTTTCGTAATTCCACCGGTTTTTGATGGATTTCTACATGTGTGTATACGGTACGGGAAGTTGGTGAATTATTCATGAGATTGGATGGTAGCAGTGCAGCGCGACGTTGGGTGATGGAAAAAGGCCCGCGCGGCTGTTTCGGATTTTTCCGATACGTTTCGCGTGCGCGTCTCAAGGATGAAGTAATTTCGCTGCTTTTAATTTAACGAATATATATGATGGCGACAAGAGACTCTTTTTTTGTCTCTTCTCGCGTACGTTAATTGAAAATTGACGGCTCTAAATATACATTTTTAAGCGTTTTTTTCGTATATTTGCAAATATAAGCTCGCGCGATGTGTTTACGTTACAAATATCGTGACAAGTATTTATTAACGCCGATATGTGGACATGAGAAAAAGTATATAATATATATACGCGAAGTAAGAGAGAGATGCTCGGTATGTGCATATATATATAGTATAGAAAAGGTATGCAATAATGCTAGAGAATACTTAATCTCGTTAATCACCTGTTATTTGCCAGTTATTTTTATAAGTAGGTTATAATAATCATTGCTTTGTTTCTTGCACTTTAACTTCCCTTTTTTTCTGCTCTCTCGCTCGTTCTATAACAACCGCAGCTTTTTTTACAAATAAAAAATCTTTACATTGTCGCAAGAAACATAATACTATCGACGTTTAATTTCAATTCAATAGAACTTTTTTATCACTTAGTTAAACGGTCTAAAACAAAATCTAATAATATCAAATACAAATTAATCAGTTTTTACATATAGTTCCGAGTAAAACGGTTCTACAAAAGCCAGCTGTTTCATATTACACGAGACCCCGACACATCATTATCAACGTTTATTAATAGAAAATGCATACGCGTACGAGATCATCTCTTGATTCGCCTTTACAATGAGAAATATACACGCGTGTTAATGCATACAGAGGTGATTATTATAGACATCGCGAATTCGCAGAACTCATATCGTGTGTGTATGCACATTCTTATAATACATGTTTCCAACGAAAGAGAAAAAACTATACGCAACCTCTCTCACTCTCTCTCTTACTCTCTTACTCTATAATAACCTCGCGACAACGTACACCTATATAATCTTAATTTCCAACGTAAACCGTAAAAAAAACACAGAAATACTACTGTTAATTATTCCAAGTATAATACCTATACGCTACTACCCTCGTTCCCTTTTCTGACAAAAGTTCGCCGAACGTTTATATTCTCCCTTTTTTATCCGCAGCCATACACGCGTGCAGAACGGACAGCAGTTATTACTCACACGCGCCGAATATTATTATATACCTATATATGTATATTGTACTCTTCATCACCGTGCATATAAGTAACGTGTATAGACCCCCCATACGCGCGTCCCCCTTTTCAAGAGAGCTGCACGCGCGTGCGGTAGTATCCACTAATTTGTCGTTGTCGTGTATGATGGCAAGGTCAAGGGTCGTGGCCCACTTGTATAAGGTGAAAGAAGAATGGACGCTTTTGTGGGGAACAGTATATAACGTGAGTCAAGTGTTTGTGTGCGTACGATGGGTTGATGTAAGGAACGATGGCTAATTCTATACGACGTATGCGGGGATCAGGTTGACGTTATTTTTTTTGTATGTGAACTGGAGAAGTAGGAGAGTGGAGTGACGATGGTTAAAAGAGAGGATGTGGCAAGATGATATAGAAGCCTGACGCAGTTGCTTGTGCTAATTGGATGCACAGACCTTTTTTTTCATTTTTTTTTTTTTTAGATAAAGCGTAGTAAGCTTGACATTTTATTCCGGGCGAAGAGTTGTTGTTGTTGTTGTTGTATTTTTTTTTTTTTTTTTGAGGCACGAAACGCTAAGTTTGTAGTTATACATCAATTGTGAACACTCATCGTTATAAATACATGTTTTTCCCAAAAAAAAAGTCAGACATCGGTACATAGAAGCTAGCTTGCACGTTTCATGTTGAAAATTCCTCAAACTACGTTTTTAAGCACACGCAAAGTGCAGGTCATTTGTGAAGTGACCGTGTACTTTAATGATGAGCGTGTACAATATACGTTGCAAGAGAGCAGCGATGTAGTCACGCAAATACCTTAGTTTAATAAAAGACTAAACACTGTTTGTAAAATAATTATCCTCGTGTGTATAGCATGGTACTACTACTACGCGTATAACGTATAGTATAAGCTAACCAAGTATTTTTCGTTGTAGAATATAAAGAAGAGCAGATATATACACGTTCAATGTTCACCTTTTTCCTGCGGACAATATACTTTACCGAACAAACGGTCACCTATATATATTGCAAGAGTCATGTATCTACGAGAACCGCCTCTCTCTCTCTCTCTCTTAGAAAACGCAATTTGCAAGCTACCCTAGCCTCGCCTACGAGCAATCACCCTCTATTCACATTTCCAATTAAATATAATACGTCACGCGGCCCCGTGCGAACGTCAAGTCAACTCTCTCTCTCTTTCTCCAATGCAGCTTGTTAGCCGCCTTCTGCTACTCCTCCTCCACCTACAACGGTAGCTTGCAAGCGGGCTTCATTTTTAGAAGCACACCTACGCAACGTCGACGTCTTGTAGAAAAATTTTAAAAAAAGCTCAGTGTTCAGTGTAGTTCCTAGTTCGTTTGTCGACGAAAGGTTTTCGATTTAAGCGCTGATTGTTTTCGATCGTAGAAGGTATTTTCTATATATACATATATATATACGTGTGTGTAGAGACTGCGGTACGATCGATGATGTGCGGCGTAGCAGCCGAAATGATTAGAGCTATAAGGTGTAGTATATGAAGTACAAAAATAGCAATGTGACGTATATAGTGACGAGGAAGGGTGGGAGAGAGAAAAGTTGGATAGAAATTCTGAGGGGTTAATGGGTATATATACATGTTTCCCAGTATGATTATGTTCATTATTCGCATTGAAGTTGTTAGCGATAATTATATGGTTATCACGGTTGTACAAGTTTACGCGGAATAAGTTTCGCTGAGAATTAAGAATCTATAAGCGAAATTCACTTAGGGATGCTGTACTTCTGCTGTAAATTATAGTTTCGAGAAAATAAGCGAGGTACGGGGTGGACGACCCAATTACATTTACCTTGGGAAACCATTATCGTCGTCGTCGTTGCGCGCTCGCGTTGTGTTTTAAATGCTTTGGCACCGAGAGACTTTAGAGACACATCGGCAAGGTTCATTAGTAATGTCAATGATACTTAGCGTGTGTGTGTGTGTGTGTGTGTGTGTGTGTGTGTGTGTGTATATATATATATATAGTGTCACATTTCTTTCCCACACCTTTCTATAGTATACAGCTTTTTACGAATTGATTTCTTTCTTTCGCACATCGAACAACTTGATAATTGAAGGTAATGGAGATGAGAGCTGTAATTAGGTCAGTAGCTGGTATATAGCTGTTACCTTGCTGTAAACGTATTAGAAACTAATCTTCTATTCAATATCGCATTACTTTCTTATTAATGTTCGTTTTCCGAAAGAATCAATAAGCAATCATCTTATCCATCGGCTTAACCTTAAATTGCGATAATGAATGAAACTATACGTATTACAGTGCAAAATACGTGAAAAAGAAGTTGTAAACACTTAGTTCTTTAGCAGTATAATAATATAGATATCAGCGATTGTTTTTTCCGCTGCCATTGTGCTTTTCTTTTGCGCAAGCCAAAGCACAAAACTCGCCATACAATACACACGTATATAAATATACATATATACACACACCGTCAACAAACCACTCAGCGAGTTAAAGTTCTTCGTCACCTCGCTATGTGAATCGCTTTGCTCGTGCGACGTATATATACAAACCTAATCTTCTCTTTCTTTTTCTCCGGAACGACGAATTTAAAAATTGTTATACCAACTCTCTGAGCGCTTCTTGACAAAATTATATACCCGAACGAATAGTCCGAACGACAATGTGTGAGTCATACGATGATTGTTGCTGCGCTCGCGTATAATGAGAAACGCGGGAAGCGAGCCGCATGTATATATAACGTTGTTATATATATTTTTCACCGCGACGGAAAATTCGCTGTGAAGACGAGAAAGAGTATATATGTAGGAAAGAGACGCGTAGTAGGTATAGTAAAGTACGAAAAATGCTGGTCGTTAAAAGTAAGAGGATGGCTTGTATTGTAGAAATTTATTTGGGATGCGAAATTGTAAATATCAAGGCAAGGTGCGAGTTTTTTTTATATATATAAAAATTGTTAAATAAAGTGAAAATATATTATATACGAGAATAGAAGGTTTGTGCTTTTGTTGTTGAGTAAATAGAGAGAGAGAAAAAAAGACTGTCAGTATATACGCACAGAGGTTTTTAGTATGTACATTTCGAAAGATAAGGTTGTGTGGTACGAGCTTCGAAGGATAAACGGAGAAAAGCCGTTCTGGGAATGGAGTAATTACTTTTTGAGATACGACGTGTTTCTAGTCTACTTCGAGTGCACCGTTCAGCAGAAAGTGTTATTTCTTGTGTTACTCTAGTTTCCAGAAACGCGAATCGACAGGCTTGTGTCGATTGAATTGAAAATTAGTTTAATTTAAAGTTTAACATATATTATCATTAGAAACTAATTCCCAACAAATATAAAATAGAAATTATTACAATTACTATAAAAAAGATTGTCGAAATTTACACATAAACTGTATTTCTAACATTTTCCTTATTCTTTATGTTACAGGTGAGTTGCAAACTCCATCCAACTTCCATCGCATCTTATATACATCGTAAGTCAAATAGAAAAGTTGAACAAACTAAATTCACCCCAGCGAAAAGTTTATAAATAGCACATAACACATACAATCCCGCGGAGATAACTCGAACTCAACGCGCTGGGAAGATAAGTGCTTTCGGAAATTTTACAGCACCTCTGCAGCAACACTACAATATAACACAAAGTGAAACACAAAACAAAATAAAAAGAGAAAGACAGAGAGAAAAAACTACCACCACTTTATCGCACCTCTCCACCTCTATCCTCAAATATTGACCCTACACTACACTTACAGGCGTCCTCGCGTTATTGTTATCGCGAAATTTCCCATATCGAAAATTTCCGTCGACGAATGTCACCAAAATATAGCGGCTTCTACATGTAAGTGCTTAGCAAACATACTCTCTTCTCGGTCCTCACGCCCATCGACACGTCGAAAACACACCCCCTATCTATATAAAAAACAAAAAAAATAATAATTCATATACCACGATACTTCCCAAAGGACTGTGACGGTAATACATACACACAGATAATATATAAGAAATATAGAATGTGAGTGTAGAGAACCATATATATACCGGCAAGTGTCTGTGTGTAGTACATATATATATGTATACGTGAGAGCTGCCTACCTATACCTTCTCCCTCTTTCTCTCGCGCGTCGACGCGTGGGGGTGAAAGGAGGAGAGCGGCGGCAACGGCGCACCGAAAGAGAGAGAGAGAACGCGCGGTCAATTCAGTCGGTGCACAGGCGCCTCGCCGCACGCATATACAGCTCTGTTCGTATATGCATAGAATCGCGTCGTGGTTTAGTAAATAGTATACGCATATACATATATAAATTGGAGATAAGGTTCCAGTTGGCGACAGGTGGTGTTTGGTTGTTTGTGATGTGGTGGTACGAGAGGCTAGGAGAACGTGAAGTATAGGTAGGTGTTGTTGTTGTTGTAGTGTATAACAGGGATGAATGGGGATGGTTGTTAAGTGGTTTGTTAATTTTAAGATAATAAATTGTTGGTAGTATGTGTGGCTAGAGTAATAGTATTAAAGAGTTAAGAAAGATATTTTGTGCAAATGGAAATTATACAAGACGGCCAGCGATATATAAAAACTTGTAATCGAATTAAATTCGAAATTATATACGTATATCTCGAATTCTCAGCCGTTTAGTAATACATCAATCCCGTTAACCCTTGTTACGAACAGTTCAAACATCCACTTTCACCAATTCGATTACGAATTCCACCCCACTTTATATTATACATCAACACCACGTGACTTGCTTTGACTTTACCGCGCGCGCGTTTTAAGCTGTCGCAGGTGCACTTGACGATGCTCCGACTCGACTGCGCGCTTGCCGCTTATTAATTTTTACTATCGTTCTCGTGTACTTACTGCACACGCCTCTGTGCTATAAAACTACCGTCGATTCATATTACAAATCTCCCGCGTCTCGCAGGCGCACGCGAATTTTCTCCGATTCTCGTCCGTGTGCCAGTTTCGTTTTTATATCGCCGGTCTTTATAATATATATATATATACATGTGGCTGTCACAATTCAAGGCTGCTGTTGTACAGTGCACGGTCGAATCTCCGATCTTGGTTGTACTTTTTCGCCGGTAAGAGAGAGAGAGAGAGAGAGAAAAGGTGCTATGTATATATGTATATACACAGATAGACGGTGTGTTTTGCAAGATGCAAAAGAGCAGAGTGGAAAGCGCGCGCGCACAGGGAGAAAGTTGCTTTGTGCATAGAGAATATCGACAGGTCTAAGACGCGCGCTATGGTGCGGGAAAAATCGCGTGCAGTAAGCTGAGGTGTGTATATGTGTGTGTATGTGAGGTAAATTTGGTTTGAAGTACGGGTGGTTTGACGCCGTTGATGGGATAAGGTGTGCAGGAAAAATGGTGGGAATTAAAATAAAGATTTAATCTGTTTTTTTTTTTCGAGAAAATTGTTTTAATGAATAGTTGATGTTCAAGGTTGGTAGTTGTTGTTTGATATGTATAATATGAAAAATTGATAAATCAGATTGTTTAAAAGCTTGTTTGGAATGATATACTGGAAAAAAGTCGATTTTAAAGAAATAATTTATTTTAATATTACTGAGAAAATATGATTTTCATAATTTAACCATAAATTTATAAAACTTACCACAATTTTTAAAAATTCGAAAAAACCTTTTTTTTTAGTGTAAATATTATTTTTTCTTTTCATTTGATGAAAGTATTAACCTAAAACTAAAAAGTTTTTTCGATTTTTACAACATTACCATGAAATTTCCATTTTTCGAGCAAAATTAATATGATTAAATCTCCACATTCCGCTAACAAATTAGCATTAATACCCACTTCAATACACTACACCAGCTTTTCGCATTTTATACATACCCAACACCACCAGATAACTGAACAACAGCCCTAAACAACGAAAATTTCAGTACCAGACCGAACCACTTACCCTGGCAATAAATTTCGAGGCACTAAAGCCTCTCTCCGGAAACCCAGCGTCGTGTGTTAGACCATCTCTCCTATCGTCTCTCACCAGCCATCCTCCACCTCTACCACCACTTAACCCTCCCGCGAGGAAAATTAATTCCCTAGAAAGCCTGCGTTGCCACGGAAAAGCCCAAAACTCAACCGTCCGTGCGAAATCACAATCAGTCGTTACCACAATATGTGTATATATACGTGTGTATATATATATATATATATATATATATATATATAACGACCAGGTCGCGTGCGAAACAAGGTCATATACGCGTGCGACGACCTCTTCAGCCTTAAGAAACTCTTATCGAGCTAAAAGATAACGAACAGCGCGTGTGTGTGTGTATGTGTATAACACGTCGCGTGAGTAGCACTAGCAGCACGTAGAATTTCCGGATCGATGCGCGAGGTTCCTCATTGCAGCAATGGTAATGGTGGTGGCCGTGGGTAATGAGGGGGTCTGATATATATGGGAAGCATTAGAGGTCGAGGTTTATAGGTGGGAGATTTTCGGTGTGAGAGGTTATATGAAAATGGATGGGTAAGGATTTATATGGTTATATATATATATAGGGATGGTTATTGAGAGGAATTCGATGGGTGTGATGGGGTATAGGTGATTTTTATCCGGGGATTATTGGTTGGGAATTGAGCTGGAGGGTAGAGTTTGGTTTATTGGAGGTGAGAGAAATAAATTGCTCGTGTATTGATTGAGTGTAATAAGCTCTTTATTTACTTTTCATTTGCCGTTAAATGGATATTAAGTAAGGAAATGATGTAGAAGAATAATATAGCAATATAGTTTTAAATGAGGAATTTTAATTTGATTCATATAATTATTTTGATTTTCAATTATTTTTTCTCCTTAAGATATCCAGCGACGTCATATATATACAATTGCACTTTTTGTAATAACTAAGGTGTAGGGTACTGTTAAAGCTCGTATCATAATTATAGTATAATAATTCAATTTTCAAAATGATATATCATTACTCGGAAATCACATTGAACCTATATATACCAAATAATTAAATACTTACTCGGCTCTAATTGTGCGTAGATCACGGGAGGTACATATACGCACACCTGCAATTATCATTATCTAACCTAAGGAAAAGTACCTATATGAGATTTATCCGTACTTTTCTCCTCGCGGCTAACGTTTCTTTTAACTCGATTAGATAAACGAGATTGTTAACCGCGATTGTTACATGTTACGAGTCGCTCTTATATATGTACACTTGTATTATACGCGATATATCACTGCGAAAAATGCGTCGGAGTAGTGATTATATATCAGAGAGTTAGTTTTTCTGAATCGAATATTTTTGCCAGTACAAAAAGGCAATTGACACTTATCTCGTTAATTTTCCACTGTCGACAATTGCCGATGCATTAAGCGCAATAGCAGCGGGCGTGTAAGAAACTATTAAATGTTCGTCGTTTATTCATTGTGGTGAAGAACAAAAAATTGCATTTAAATGTCCGCTGTTGCAAAAACAAAACCAACAAACCCATCAGAAAAGTAATTAATTTTTACAGGACAGCGGTTCATTTGCAAACGCGCTCATTTAAAATTTCAATTTACCATCATATAAATAATAAAGAACTCTGCGATGATGTTAATTACGATTAAACGCGAAAATTAAATTTGAACAACATTGCAGGCGCGTGTTAAGTAAAATTCTTCCAACGTATATCAATCCTTCTCTCCGATATATAACCGTGGTAATAAATATTCTTAAAAAAAATATGTATAAATCCAAGCGCATTTTATTTATGCATATTCACGGCCGCCTTACATACGCGCTTGCACGCACCGCATGCTTATTCATATAAGACAAATATTCATTGCATTCCATGGATATCGAACGCTTTAATCCTCGCAATGATCATGTCGATCGTTCGCCAAACAAAAAAAAAAAAAACGGTATCCCGAAAAAAAAGCGAACGCTATGTACAACAACATACCACATACTGCACTACTTCTATACGGATCTCACGCAGCCGAAAATAAAAATCCTATACGCGAGCCGTAAACCTATTTTCGAAAACCTATAGGTGAATTACCGCAGAGAACGAGAAAAACGGCAAACGAACGCGCTCCGCAGTTGGTATAGTGTATAGTGTAGTGTGTTTCCAGAAACCTAACGTTATATCCTCGCTTATAAATCAGGCGAAAAACGAGGCTCTTGGCGGAAAACGGCGAAATGACAAGCAATACATACGTACATATATATACGTGAACGAGAGAAGTCAAGTTTACGCTTCGGAAAGTGGCAAGTGAGAGAGAGAGAGACTCGTTCGACTCGATACGGCATATATATATATATATATATATATATATATACACGTACACACACATGCGGCGCGCACAACAGTTATGCGGACTATTTCCTCGGCGAGCGGCGGCAGCGGTGGCCTGAACGAACGATCCGTGTGCCGCCGCAGCAGAGCGAGCGATGAATAAAAGAACTGTATATGCTTTATCGCTTTATGTGTACGGAGGCTGCGTGTGTGTATATATATGTGAGATCAACGCGTATGCATTGATTCCTAAGAATGTACTCCTTTTCCTTCCACGCGTCGATATATAATATATATAGAAAAAAAAAATCAGACTTGGCAGCCGGGCAAATACAAGCGCGGATTTTTTTTGTTGGTGTGTAACACGGCGATGCACGTATATATTCGTAATCGGCACACGCGCTCATGCCGGGGAAAGTCGCGCACACAGGTAGTTTGCCCCCGAGCGTATACGAGAACGTTAAACTGCGGATGTCGACGGTGCATGTGCGTGCAATAAGCGAAAATGACTTCTGGTCGATATGTATACGAGAAGAAGGGGAAGAGGTTTTAGGTGACGTAAAGGTTTGGATTTTTGTTTTTGGGTTGGGTATATGAGGTGAAGAATATAATATATGTATAGGGAATTTTTGGGTTGTAGGTTATGAATTTTTTTATGGAAATTAAGGTGATTAGGATCTGTGAGAGAAGTTACGTAAAAGTGGACGTAATTTTTTTTACGCAGATGTATATAGGTATAACAGAAAGGAAAACTTTCTCGTTATGCTAACTCGGAGAGAAAAGTTTTGGTGGACGTGCGCGGAGAGAGAAAGATATTTCTGATAAGAACAAAGGGAAGTTGAATATTGGATTACAAGGTTTCCAACATTTAAAATATATAAAAGTTCCTATATATCTATATAACAATAAAGTAAACCATCAAAGTAACAGGACAATGATTATACCTCTTCAACGAAATATTGTAAACCTAATTACTTGTCAATCTTTAAAGTTCTGTCTCCTTCCGGTTCCCGTTCACCCGCTATGACTCTTTCTTTTTTTCCTTTAATTACAAATCGAATCGTTAAATTGCACGTCGTATTCTCCTCGTTTCCGTGATCCCATAATCTCACAGTATATAGCGGAAGCGAAAGAATGCCGCGCGATGACAATTTCATTCGGCGCGCGATTCCTTGAAAACGTTCACCGCGCGCGGCCGACGAACTTGGCACAGAGAAAGAGAGAGAGAAATCGAGCGATCTATATAACTTCCCCCTGTCATTATCGATATACTCTAGGTATTTACGCTACTTACGTGTGTACCTGTATGTGTATTATACATCTACACTCGTCCAGAGCAAACAAATTCCGATGTATTTAATCACTGTTGCTATTACTACTACCGCGTCGCCCCGGAAAAAAGTAACCACGGAAGGAGATTTATTCCTTCCGAGAAGCGCGTGGTATAGTTATATAAAGTTTCTTTTATTTAAATGAATAGGTTGTTCATTGTGTTTTTGAGGCTATCGTATATATACATATATGTGAATATAAACAAGAAAAATCGCTCGATGCGTGTGTATATATTTATATATACAGTGTGTGCCACTTTCGAAAATCACGCGTGCTCGAAAAGTGTGTTATTTCGTATGAATTTTTATGTAATCCACTCTGTGTGGTATGCAAAAACGAGCCCGTATAGCTCGTGTGCCTACTTTTGTTAAGAGATCTCAAATATTTGAAGTGCAGGCGAAGAATTTCAATTTTTTCGGAATTATATATTAGTCAAGTTTAAAGGGAGAGAAAAAGAAGCGGAGATAAAGTTTAAAGAATTCTTCTCATTTCTTATTATATCTCTTTTAGAAAACAATGTCAGTGTGTATACCTGAGTTATTAACTTTTTCAATTTCAAATTGTATTTAACTTCAAGACAGAGTAGAAAAAAAATTTCCTTCTCGGTTTACTTTTCGAAAAGAATAACAAAAAAAAAACAATGCTGCAACTTTTTCACACGAGCGGCCAATTTCTTTTCGAATTATTACTTACGAACTCTATGCGTTCGCGCGTACTGCAACAATTTTCGAACACCAAATTTGCATAAAATTATAACTTAAATATATACATATACGGACTTCTCGCGCCCCCGCGCGTGTACTATTCAATATCCTATTGATTGAAAACTTTCTCACGGCTCTCTGGAAACAAAGCAACGCAAAGCAATATATATATATATATATATATATATATATATATCCCTTCGGTATAAGCTTTCAATTTTACCGCGGAAAACGAACGTACGTATACGTAGAAGAGAGTAAAAAATCCTTCGCTCATATTTTACAACGCGTATTACTACTATATATACTATATATACACGAGAGACTACAATTTTCCTGACCCCTGTCGTATAGTGCGCACGGGAAAACCACACGCGCCAAGTTTCCTCGCTGCTGAGAAGAGAATGCAAATGTGTACATGTACAGAGATTTGTGTACTGCTGTTTCGTTTATACATATATATTTGTCACGTGTGAAGGATTCATTTAGAAAACATATATGTGTACGTGTGTATTTACGTAGAGCGTGAGAGTTGATGAAGTAATTAAATCGCTCAAACTGTCGCGTTGTTTCGTGTATTCGATTTGATTTGTTAAGCGCGTTGGTTGACGTACTTTTGGGACTGGCGCATTCCCTCGATTGTTTGGGTGTTTCGATTGGAGTTTGTAGTACCCGCAGGTGATTTCGAACATAAACGTGCCTTTGCGGAGAGAGGTTGGAGTGTCGAGAGATTAGTATAGAAGCGCAGGAATCAGGAATGTAAATAGTTTTGTAAAAGGATTTAAATAACTTTGAAGCTTTTTGCTTTAAAATTGTTTTTGTTTAATAACAGACACATATTTTATTTATCGAATTAAAAATGATATAACGTCGATCTAAAAATACACCTCGAAACCCATTAACCATATATTCATATTCTCTCATTTACTTTTTATATACGATAAATCCTATTTATCATAAACATGGCAAACTCTCAAGTTTTTACAGTCAACGTGTCTGGATAGTTTTTTTTTCTTACCACCTATCGTCCATAAATAAACATTGCCACTGCTGTTGCTGCTGCAGCTCTTTAATCTTTGCAAAAGTCCGCAAGAAACTTCTTCTTCTGAATACCAAGCGTAAAGCTGACGTGAACTCGAAAATATTTTCGAAGTTAATAAATAAAGATTTGCCACGCGTTATTTCCCGAATACATTATTCCCCAAAGTAATTAACAAACCTATTATTATTACTTTAACGACCAACACATTACTTCGCTATATACTAAAGCTTCCAAGTACAGCATTTATACCAAACGTGGAAAGTGAAAACCTTCCGCCCACATAGAGCAACTCAATCCTCTTCCTCCCATTACACTACCACTACAACTATCGTCGTACAGCTGCAAACTCATATATATATATATATGAAACACACACGTAGGTACACCATCACATCGTGCGCTGAATACGCGCGCGTCAAGCATACGCGAACGAGTAATCCATTCCGAATGGAAGATAATTGCGATCGGATGGCTCTCGTCGTCGTCTACGCGCGTCGTACATGTCGTAGCAATATATATACGTATCTACGTATGGCTAACTGCGCTTCCGTTTTTCGCCAGTCGCGTTTATTGATATTCGATCGGCGATTGGAGAGGAAGAGAAGGAGAAGCTTTTGTTGGCGCACTATGGCGTGATTTCGTACCGAACGCGACATGTATAAACGATGATAGGGGGAGAGGATGAATTATTTTGGAATGTGTGTAGGTATATGTGTGGGTGTGTGAGGGGGAGAGGTGGCAAATGGATGAAAAATTTCGAAGACTCGTGATGAATGTTTTATGATTGGATAAATGATTTGTGAGGAGATATATACGCAGGAAGGAAAGATAGTATTAAGGGTATTTACGTACGTTTATTGTTGAATGTTAGGTATAACGGTTTCGGAGTTTGACATTGTTAGTGGTATATAATGGAATAATGCACGCATTTTACTTTGAGGTATAATATACTGTGTTTTTCTACAATTTTGTCATTAGCTGATGTCTTTAGAACTTTCATGTAAATGAAGACATTAAACGTATATCTCGAATTAGCGCTGATTATACGTTTCTCTAATTCGCTTTTGAAACCACCTGATGCTCGGTAATTCCGTACAGTTGTAATTGATGTTACAATCGCTAAGTTTGGCATTCCGTATATACATGATAACAAAAGTATGTGGTCTCGGTATCATGGGTGATGTAATTAAAATTATTAAAGTGTGTTAATTATTAATGAGCTCGATGTCACTATAACCATATTCAATTAAATATACATGTTAAATGAAGAATACATTTTAATATTCACCTTCATATATCATGACTAATCCTTACTGAGCAAGCGCAGTAAATATTTTTTGTTTTCAATGCAAATTAGATTATGATTATAAACTTTGGCTTATATAAATTGTCGGTACACTCTATCATTCTGTGGCTAATGCATACACCAAAAGCTTATAAAAATCGTTTTTACAGTTGTATTTATAGGTAAGATACCATAAATATGCAATGGTACTCCACTTTTAGTGACGTTTTAACAGCCCCTCGGATTAATGATACTAACTTTCTATATATATCTAGACGTAAACTGATGCGCAATTCATCGGGCAAGTATATGTATCCCACACGTGGCTCCCCACGTATCCCAACTTTACTCTTCTTTTTTACACTCTAAACATATATTCATTACTCATAATCCCCCGACAATTATTCCATACATATTGATACTATCGAATTATAAATACTCTGTCATTTATATATTTCTTTTTTGTATCGCGGGGTAGAGATAGATCAATCGATTAACGATGATCGCTTCAAAAGAGTTTTCGCGTTATATCATTATACCTGAGAGGTGCGACGCTTCTCGTCTTTTTACCAACGTGCAAAAATCGAAACCAGCGATACTTTATAATGCTCTTCGTGGAACGTGCGCCGTGTACGCAAGCGCGCAATTAAGCAATCAAACAATTCGAAAGGCAAATTCAGTCGGCTTGGCGCATAATGACCCGACGTCGTGGTGGCAACGGCGATTGCACGTATAGATTCTTCAATGAGTGGCTCAAACTTTTTGCCTGATAGTTCTTGTTATATAGTTTCTTTAAGTTCGATTCTCTCTCACGCGCAGTTTGTATACGAGTATAGTTTTTACGATGCTACTACGATGGTGAGTAAACATTCTGATGCTGATTTAATTATATTAATCGATAGTCGAGTATAATTCTTCTGGCGATCGGTTTAGATATATAGTTATATATACAATGCACAAAAGCACGAACGGCGATCATAAACCCGCGGCTAGCTTAGACTTTCTCACGTGCGCGTTTCGCTTTTAATTAGACGAGCAATTTACGATCATCCGCCGTCGAATAATACTCATTGCCTATAAAAAAATCTCTACTTGCGAGTTGTGTGTGTGTGTGTGTGTGTGTGTGTGTGTGTGTGTGTGTGTATATATATATATATACACTCTGGAAATAATCATTATGGCGTACGTATTATACATCCATATAGTAATAGTAATATAGTAATAGTACATGTACACACAGTAGACTTTGTATATTCTCCTCAGCGCGAATAAAACTCAGGGCGAGTGACATAATGCGCGTTACGGGCAAGCCCCTAATTAAACCTATACACCGAGTCGAAATATCCTCTCCTACATACGTATACATATGTATATACACATACACAGAGGATTATATACGCTCGGTCTTCTACTCTCGCGAAATTAACGATAAATTAGAACAGCCGGCCGCAGCCGCTCTGCTCTCCGAATTAATGCGCCACGCCTTATATATACTGCGGTAATTGTCGTCATCGTCGTCGTTCAGAGACGCGTGTATTTGCCCGCTTTGCAACGTTGCATGTATACGTACGTAGAAACTTTTTTATATATATATATA
>JAYJLV010032878.1:0-27737 GCA_036873485.1 Torymus texanus | reverse complement strand
TACATCATAAAAATAATTGTAATATGCTCAAATGGCTAGGTACTGGTATGTGGCTAGTCACTGGTACATTTACCTTACGCTTCTGCTGTACTATATACTGCGTTACGTCTTCTTTGCGCGCGCACTGTACGCATATTCGCGCTCGTAAAGGCAAGTAGCGCGGCGCACTGCTGTGTGAGGCGCCGATTCAATTTATATGCAGTCGTGGAAAATGTTCTCATGACTGTAGAATAGTGCGAAATAAGAGCCTGCGTGACGTTTGCCCGTGCGCGTTTTATAATAATAATAATAATAATAATAATAATATATATACACACACGCGTGGTCGAGGGAATATCATTTTTTTTGTGGGTCGACTCTGCGCTTATTGTATAAGTGTTTCGAAAGCGTTTTTACGCTTGGCGGGATAATGCATGGCGAAAGGATAACAAGCGAGTCGTATATTAATTCCCGGATTAACGAGAAGGCTTTTCATCGGCACGGGTAATAACTTTTCCGGCGTTTTTATTAAAACACTGTTTTGAGTAAGCATGCGCGCAAAAATGATTTTATTAGTTCTGAGAGCTCGATTTTAAAGTTGGATAAAGGTAGAATAAATTAATTCTCATAATTTATTATAGTATTTGCAAAGCTACTGTTATTTCATAAACAATTTGTGATTTTCCTTTCGTCCATGTAGACAAATATTTTAATTAACTACTTTAATTTTACGTACAATCAATAAAAAATACATAACTTATGGTAGGAGCTACAGTTCGTTAATCAACGTTTAATTGAACCTTCCAGTAGATATCAACATTGCACAGCTATAATCCGAAAATGAGAACCGTGAATTTAAGTCTGAACACGCAAGACTACTACATTTTTTACGAGTCTTCAAAGATAAGTTTTTACGCTCGCGCGTCGGAAAGCAGGACATGTATAGCCCACTCGCGCTTACACGTCTCTCTTTCCCTGTGGCTCCCTCCCTCCCTCTCTCTCACTCTCTCTCTCGCTCTTTCCCTCTCCTTCTCAGCAACTGTACGGGTCGTCAATTAGAATTTAAAACAGTTTATTTTTAACTCCGGCCTGCTTTTCGCATTTCCACAAAGACTGAGGTTCCGCTGCACATAAATGTGAAGATTGCTTGATTTAATCTCAACAGGGACTATAAATCAAAATGAATTTTAAATCGGTATTATTTTAAGAGATTGAGATGCTACGGGAATAATTGATTTAATTCAAAACGATTTTTTTGAAACCAGAGTGTAGGTTTTGTAACTTTTCTTCAAGTTAGTATTAGGTACATTGTTTTTCGTAAACTAAGCCAAACATCTAAATAAATAGTAAGTAACAAATAAAATCGACTAAAGTTCCATTGCGGTTGGATAGCCGTTAAAAATGTCGACTTATTTACGAATAAACAAATCTCAAAGATGTAGTGAGTGCCATGCCGAAGCTCGTTTGAGCTGAAATAAACTTCCACGTCTATCGTTTTCAGTGATCCGATTGATTCCTTATTTCAATTTGTTCTCGACGACTAAGCAAATAACTCAAGACAGGCTGATCCTGAAGGCATTTTATTTTTGCGTTAAGTACCAGCTATACGCTGATACGTGACTTAATGTTCGGATATTGATACGGGAAAGGCATTCTGCAGACAGTACGGTTTATCTATATCATTTATTGCGTAGAACAAAATCAATAGGTTTATTGACGAACAGAGAAACTGTTTGAATATTTAAATTTTTTTATTTTATTCGATACCACATGACACAGTTGATTATATTCCATTTATATTATATTAAACTTGTTTGAATATCGTCATATGGTCTATCATACTTTAAATAATTTACTTTTCTTAATAAATTTTGAGATTTTCAACTATATACATAATTACAGTCTTATAAATTACAATTAGATCAGTAAATATTATAATTCTGCCAATGTTACGCAGTAAATATTACAATCGTATTGTGATAAATATATTCAAGTAAGTTATAAAGCAGATATTGTTTCTAAAGGCGTGCCAATGAAAATTTATATATTATAAATATATTTATGAAGTCAAATACACGTAAATAATAGAACAAATGAAATAAGAAATTATAAAGGATGGAGGTAACGTGTGAGTGGTAAAAGAGATAGACAGACCAAAAAGGCGGAGAAGAATATAAAAAGGGGGATAAAGAATTTCGGGGATAGACTTGGAGAGGCATGTACAGATCAGAGAAATTTTGACGAATGTTCAAACATTAAGTCGCGTCGTGCCTCAGCATTCTGGGCGTAGAATTTTACGTATTTTTGTCTCATTCGCCTTCTGAGTTTTATAGCCCAATACTAAAACTACGGAGAGATTGTGTATCTGGGGCGATCCCCAATATTTTTGCTCTGTCGAGTCGCTGAAAGTTACAGACAACCTTATTTCAATAAAACGCTATAATGATAATCTATGAATGGTGTACACTTTTTCAAAGTCATTTGTTATACAGAATATACAATATTTGAAGAAAAGGAAATTAGACTGTTTGTATAAATCATTTAATAAATGACGTGATTGATAATAAACATTATACATATTGTTATATTAGCTTGAAAAAGGCATTTTCTTGAATAGGGCGAAGCCGTATGAAGTAAAATTTATGTAAGAAAGTAAACGGGTTCTTTATCTGTATACGAAGTTCATGAGCTTGATTAATCCACTACAATTTAATGGGTCAAGTTCGTATGAATGCACGACCTTTCTACAGATCCAGAATTATTTTAGAAACTTCTATTAAGCAGCAGCATAATTATTACGGAATACTGGAAACATCTGTCAGAAATTAATCACTATCAAAAATATTTAGTAAGTTATTTATAATAATAATATCAAGAAGCTTTTAACAAATTTGAAAGCAACCATATTGAGGGGTGGATTTTTGAGTTATTGTCGAAGGTTTTATTGATATTAAAGTCATTTTTGTAATTGACGAAAAATCTGTAAATGATCGGGAGAAATAACGGATTCGAGTGCTAACACCTATATGCGTTTGTTCATATCGATCAAAAGTAATTGTCACTTATCGGCACGCGTATAATCCGATTTGGACCCAAATTAACGTATTTCGTTAATTTCAATCAACACTTTAATAGTTTGTTTCTGAAAAATACGATATATTATTTTTGACAATCTGTGAGCAAATCTTAGTTTTCCACACGTTTGAATAACAAAACGTACGCTAAATCAAGCTTTGTACACGTTGTGTCGAAAAATACAGTTCGATACACGAGCGACTAGGTGATTTTAACCTCGTGTGACCTTTTCACCCTCGTACCGCCCGCTCGCAAACCTCCATATGAGGTTGAAATCACTTTCTCGCACTATAGTGTATGGAAATGTACTATTTCATGGTATAGCAGCCATGTAATAACGGATCAGCGATATCGTGACCTTGACGCAACTATTAGTTGACCTTTGCAACTGAAATCACGGCCAATATCCAATTAGTCCATCAGAGTCAAATAAATTTTCTCGACAAGGAGCGAATCATAATTCACATCTTCCCATTTCCTGGCGTGCACATGCGAATATCTAGTCTGCAGCGAAGACTGCTGATCTCTGCGAATCGCTATATATACCTCTGATTCCCTTGTGTATGTGTGTGTGTGCGTGCAAAGATGGTTATAAGTGTACTCGAACACTGGCGAACGTCCCGATCGCCTGGCTTTCCATCGCAGTTTTCAAAGGCTTCGATTGCTTCGGATTTCATACACGCAGAGGGTGTAGAAGATATTTTTGAGGGCGTTTGGAAAAGGAGCGAAGGCGGCACACGCCGGCAATTGCGCGGAGAAGCGAATTCTCAGGCTAATTGGAGCTCGAATTAACGCTAATGTATGTGATTTCGATGCTAATTGCACTGACGCTCGGTGCTCGAATTAGAGTCGAAATTCGGCGAAGAGCGCGAGCACGAACAGGAGAAAGGCTTTCATTTTTATCCGGTAGAACTTGTACGTATAAGCGCGGAATTAGATTCCAAATGTATTTTTTGTGACAGTTTACTAAATACTGTTAAATATATGAAATTAAGGCGTTCATAAGAAGTGCATTTTTGTTGATTCAATAGTAAAGTTATGTAGCTTTGACCATTCACAAAGAAATGTATTATGCCTGTTCATTGAAAAAAGGTGTAAAATTTAAAAAAAAAAGTTGATTTGTTATTAATTTTAGTAATTTTGATTAAAGATAAATAACATTATTTTAATAAAATAAGAAAGATGTCTATGAAATAGCAAGACCATCTTATTTATACTTTTATTAAATATTGAAATTTCAATGCTGTAACATATGTTCGGCTATCCATATGGAGCATATTGTGCTTGGGTTTGTGAATTTCAATTCAATATTAGAAATCTGTATAATTTATGAGTGTTATTTTAGATAAAAAAAATAATAAGACAGCTTATTTGTTTTCGACATTTCGGGTGATTTATTTTCACCCTTTCTCGAGATATGGAAAAAATTAAAAGAATAATAACATTGTAGTTTTTCCATTTATAATAAATCAAATCAAATAATCAGACTGGGAAAAGATAAATATAACAAAAATGACAAACTCACGTTGTTTGTAAGATAAATTGTAAAGAATGCAATGTGACATAGTAGAAGAAAGAAAAATACGTTATTTATGAATATATTTTTTATATAAATTACTAAATAGATTTTATAATAATATTTAAATACTAGACCATAACCAAATTTACAAAAACGCTTATTATTCTAAATGTTTCATATTCATTCACAACAAATTAACTTCAACCTATAATTTGATATTAAGAATTTAAATACGATTATAAACCATTTATTAACAAAAGTAAGTTTCTTTGTACATAATTTTTGAAAATTATACACTATAAGCAATAGTATAATATGTGTTAGATTGACACTTGTAACAAACACACATACGCATCATGTAACAAATTGCACAACTTCACGTAAGTACGAAGTGCTGAACGTATGAAATAAGACAATTTGCACCCAATTGTCCATTAACTATATAGTGGACGCTTCATGCGATCGCTAATGTTGTCTTTCAATTTCTTTTACTATAAAAAAAACTAGTGCAAAAGTTATTATGTCTAAATATTTTATTTGAGTGTTTAAACTTTAATTTGTTTGAGTTCCTTTAGAAGAAGTAAAAACAAATTCAAGTCGTGTTTAATACTCTTGTATGACGCAGAATCAGCGCAGTTTGGATTTACTGATTATTGAACGTCGAATTTTCTATAAGCGTTCAATTTCATTGACGTTAATGCAAATTTTTGATCTGAAATTATATACTACATAATAATAACCCTAATGTATCATATTTCATGCTATGTATTTGTACTAATTTCCTTAATTTACATGTATTACATGAATTATAAACTTCATTAGAACTTTCGAAAATTGCTTTTCTTTATCATTTGCTCTTTCGAAAAATGCTTTCTTATTTCGCTTTAACAGATAATTCGGTATACTTACGTCGTTATAGTTGCTTATAGTCATGTATAGACTTATGAGTATAGCCGCCGGGATCCGCAAGTCAAAACAACGCGGCGCAGAATGTTTCTTCAACAATTGACAGTCTAAGATGACCTTATGTAACCTATTCAATTGAATAAGAAGAGTATCCGTGAATGCCAATGTAATGTATATGTACTTATATCGTATACCAATATTAAATCTTATTAGTTACGTATATAGTATTCTTATATAAATGACGTCATCAGTGATTGTAATGATGTACGATACTTCTGTAAAGGTACAGTGAATTACAGGTACGTTACAGTTATGTAGACAACATGCATTTTTAAATATTTTTAATAAATCTTCTTTTATCGTTTCCAATAAAGTATAAGAAAAAGTTTTTAATCGTAGACTTTATAAAACTTTCGGGAAGTTAACAATTCGGAAAAGTCATGCGCGTAAAGAGAGAGAAAAAAAGTAAATGGGTATACAATGCTCGTTGCCACGAGCAGCGAACGCACAAGACATATAGAGAGGGAGAAAGATATATATAGAGGAAGAGAGATAGAGATACTAGGGAAGAGAGAAAGACTTTTTCGCTTGCAGAGCCTTCGATTACCGATACAAACGGTGAATGCAGATAAGCCCTGAAAAGTCGCGCCCCTTATCGACGAGGCGCTCGCTGCGCCTGTGTACGGGCGTGAAATTCATCGGTTGCCAATGGGGCCGTATGCGCGCACGCGCATAATGCGCAAAACGGTGCATTATCCGCGGAACTTCCGGAACGCGCAATTACGGCGAATTAATCTCAGCACGGAAATGCAGCCACGCTTATTTTTCCGTTCGATTTTAAAGACTCGAGGGCTGCTCGCGCTCAATTATAACGCGGCGCGCCGCTGCTCCATTGTTATTGCGCTTTTATTTGTTTCTGGTATTTGAGTTATGATAATCAAACTTTTCTACGGAAGTTTGTATGCAATTAAACGCTGATCTGACTTCTTTCGAAAAGCATTTATCGTTCTATTATATGTGAGTTTGTTAACAAAAATTACTTCGAAAGTAAAGTAAATTCTAATTTACACTAAATGCTTCATTAATTTCAAATTTTTATAATAGTGCTAATGGAACGGTACAAATTTCATTTATTATTTTATTATTATTATTATTATGCGGTTGTAAAAATAATGTGAAGTTGACATTTTGGCAAACAATGCCACGTTGATTATTTTTAAGTGAAATTTTTCATCTAAATTGTTTGCAATAAATACATATATTTACATTACATGTTATGCAGTAACAGCCGTTGCCTATTTCATAGCAAGGTATCATTGCGTAGATTGAATTTTCGTTCTAGCTCCCAAAACCCACATGAATATTGAGGTCCTGAGAGCCGTAACTAATAATCAATATACTATGCCATATTGCTCTGATAGCATCAATTATGTAAATTTTGAAGTGTAATGTAATGTAAAGTATATTGGTATATTTTGCAATTTCTCATGTCACTCTATTTTTTTTAATACAATGAGGACCTATTATTCTACCTAATTTTAAAAAGTATAGATGTTGAATATCATTTTCATTAATCAACCCTCTAACTTTTAATGAGCGAATATTCACCGATTTGAATTCAGGGGAAGAATTTTATTAAAATTACGGATATTCTACATCATTTCTATATTTAAAAATCTCATCTTACACGAAGTTTCATCTCTTTAACCGTTCCGTTTAACGTTCCAGATTTCCCTACCAAACTTTCTTACTGATTCTCTGTAAAAATAAGAACTAAAGGGACCACAGTATTCTCAAAACCTTTTCAAAATCATTCTCGTAACCTCAATTTCAAGGGGACAGCGAAAATTGTCCTCCCTCTCTTTCCTCTCTCTACTATCGCTTTCACACATAACAAAAGTCTCCCTTGTGCATTTCCGCATGCATGCACTCTCTTTCGGCGATACCGCAGCTATATAACGAAAGAAATCCCAGCGCGGGTCAAGTAAACGCGCAACGTCATCCTCCTACTGCAGTGATTGGCGCGACATACGCGAGCTCCGGCGCACGGGTTTGCGGAAGGAAGAAATCGCGACGTCAGCTTGGCTTTCCATATTTCTTGCTCCATGGCCCCAGCGATATCGGGGGACTTGCGCGTATACACGCAAAGCAGGCGGATATACGTATATATGTATAGCCGCGTGCACTCGGGATTTTCCATCCGGAAACACGAAACCGTCGGAATACGAGACTCACTTACTCTGCCAACTAGAGAAGATTCATTTCTGCCGCTTTTCGCCGCGGTGGTGCTCCCGTTTTTGTCGCGTGCGCCGTGCGGGCGCAAGGGAGCTTGTCACTTATCACCGGGAAACCGCGAGCTCTGGCGAATAAACAACCGGCGGGATGCGATGTATATATAGAATTGCAAAAACGAGAAGAAAGTTTATAAGCGCGCATCTTTCACTGCCTTGGCTTTTTGGAGATTATTAAGCGATGGAAAATCATTTGCGGTGAATAGAGTACACACACCATTGCCCGCTTCGCTCGTGACTGTGGAGCGAAAATATTTTACACCACTCTAACCTCAAAATCATAACTTGAATATGATTATTCGGCTCTCGTGGTATAAAATACTGTATGAAACTCGTGTGTAAGGTGATTTTTACTGCATTCGACTTTTCTCACTCGCTTCGCTCGTGCGAAATACGTCTCATGCGGTAAATCATCACCTCCCACACCAATGTCATAATGTACTATTCATTCACGCGCTATTGATGTGAGGTTGTATGAGAACGGGGAAACTGGATTTAGATGCATTTTGTGATTGTACGTACTCTCTCCCTCTCTCATTCTCTCATTCTCTCTCTCTCTCTCTCTCTCTCTCGCTCTCTTTCATTCCCTCTCTCTTTCTAAACATACTCTTTAATAGCAAAAGGAATTTGTAAAAACAAAACAGTATATAAAAACACCTTATGTGGGCGTTATAAAGCCTAAACTTGAAAAGAATTTACTCTATCATAAATATTAAATGGAATTAGAATTTCTCCATTTATTTTCCGTTATCCCTGGTGGAAAACCGAAATATTTTCTACCTATTAAATGGTCATTTAAATTAGGGATTAGCCATAAAATGGTCATTTCGCTTATCTAGTTTTTGGCCCCCGATGAAACGCTTTTTCTTCTAATATTCGAACATTTAATAGATTGAAAAATCGAATGAGTTTTTCGAAGATTTGCACAAGCTAGTTCTTATCTATTAAGAGGTATTAGAGTTGGTCAGTTTTTTAGTGAATAAATGACCAGCAAAAGCCTTGTTATAAAGGAAAAAAAATGAGAGAGACAGAAAATAATGACAATAAAGACATTTTTCGAAATATCTATGAAAGGGCTATCAATGTTTTTTTGACCTTCGTATGTTGTTTATATTTTAGTAAGCTACCAGTTAAAGTTGGATATCTTCCAATTTAATGTCAAATTCGTTGGAAAAATTGAAAAGAAAATTTTGAGGTTATGCCATTCTAGTCCCAATCTATTAAATGTGAAAATAATAGTAGAAAAAGCGTTTCATCGCAGGCAATCAACTGACCATTTCACGATAGACGAATACCAGGGACTTGTTCCTATAAAATTTTTTAAAAATGGCTTTGTAAAATCTCATTTACCAGCGTTAGAAATTAATAAGATCTTAAAAAAATCACTTGTTCTTTATTCATCAATTTTTAAGTTCTTCGTATTTATTAGACCACTATGTTTTCCATTTAAAACTTTGGTAGGGTAGCGCAGCTACACGTCTGTCGATCAGTGAAGTTATATAGCGCTGGATGTGATCACTACTGTCATGGGTGACCACTGTACACTTATGCAACTTCACAGATCGTTAACGTGATTTTTTCCTATTGTCGAGTACTTCTGCCCTGGGTATAGATTTGGTTAAATGGCATGTTCGGAAATTTCTTATTACTTTTAAAAGATATGGATCAAAAGCGAGTACGGAAAAAGATTACTAGGACAAATCGACGCCCAAAAATAGCACGTTCGTTGCATCCCTTTGATGGCTGTCGAAACGTTGAAATCGTTAATAATACAGCTACCTTTGTTAGTGATCTAATAATATATAATAATAAGGAACAATACCTTGACTCTGTTTGTATGGTCAAAATATGTTTATATAAAGACTTCGATAATTTCACATCTCCTTAACAGAGTATAATACATGTATCAAATAATTCTAATTAGTAGTGAAAAAATTAATAATAGCTACACTATATACATACCAATCAGTAACATCAGCCGCAGTAATATTGAGCATAGTTATATGAAAACTTCTCTAACTATAACCAAACTTTCCGGTTTCGTATATTGAACATTAATCTAGTGTCAACGTCACCAAATTTGGTCCAGTTTCTGCTACTAAAGTTACAAAGTTATTCCCATTAAACACCCTATAGTGGAGAAATTAAGATACGATTATCGAAGTCTTGATAAAACATAACCGTTTTCTCTCGTTATAATTATCTGCATTAAAATTAATATAAATGTATAATATAACGCAGTAAATTAACTTGCTGAAAAATAATTTAATATATGTAATTCAACAGTAGATTATATATCTATTTATATGAGCAAATCTCTAAATTTTAGATTTTAGTGATACATGAAAACATTCTTCAAAAATGAAGAGTGCACTTTTTAATGAAGTTTCATGGTTGTGTGCGTGCGTGTATGTGTGTATACACAAATATATTAAATATTGTATTATTAATATATTATTGAATATATTATTAAATATATTCACAAAGATCAAATAAATTTTTGGCAATGAAAAAAAAATAAGAAATTTGAAGAACTATGTAAATGTACACATGCTCTATATTCAGCAATGTATGTTGATGGTAAATTGAAGAGATTTTCTACTTATTCTTTTTCTTAAAAATTTTTTAAAACATTCAATACATATTTCTTTTATTGTTTCTGATAATTTCATCCTATAATTTTCAATCATTAAATAGGCACATAAAACATATTGTTGCATTAATCTACTACAAGCTAGTACGAATTTAAGATTGTTTCTATTTGATCTATATTATAATTTAAATAGGAATTTTTCCCCTGAAAGAAATACGCAGAGCCTTGTAAAATTTCAACAGATCAAAATCCTTCATACTGTAATAAATAGTAAGATTTTTATGAAGATACATTAAATATTTTGAAGAGATAACTTGAATAAAAAGGCGAAATTAGCGTCGAGAACAGATTACAAACTGTAGATAGAACATTAAAAAAAAAAGAAAAAAATTTTGGTATCCTAAGCAATTTTCGATACATTTCAGAAAATTAAAAAATGTTACCTTTATGATATTAAAAGAAAACAAAAATATTTAAAAATCAACTTTTGGTTACAAGACAAAAGAAAATCAACCGATTCAATAAAATTTTTGGATCTTCAAAGTTTTTGAGATATACAACACTCACGTGATCACACACACAAGCGAAAAACATTTTCTCGAACATAGCAGATTTGTATGCAAATGGTTTTAAAGATTTTAAATACTTTTTGCTTTGAATTCTCTTGATATTTTAACTACAATATTCCCCCGCAATAGGCTCGCTTTATATCTCTCTTACTCCAACGAGTCATTTATGAGATAGAAAAGGACACATAGCGGCCCTATTGCAGAGAATACTGGATTACAATATGTTCAATAGTGTGGAAACATCCTCTAAATTAAGCGAAATTGTTACTGGACGTCCCATTATATTCCGAGAATAATATTTACAAAATATTTAAGTGTTCGGCAAATTTAAGTACGATAATATTTATTTAAAAATTATATGAATTACACATATTTATAACAATAGAGATAACTTAAAGTTAAAAACATTATTATCAAATTATTAATCAAAATTCATTTAATACATGATTAAAATTTTCTTTGTATACCAGGGTGCGTTTATAAAAGCTTCCTTTTTCATTATTCCATTGTAAATTATTATTCATTCATTATAAATTTTACATTAAAAACGTTAATTAGGCATGTCGATATAGTGGTTGGATTCCAACGCGCCCACACGCGCGTGCACATGCACACATTTGAAAAATCAAATAAGTATTATATTTTATAATTACTGACAATTCTTTTTAATTTATAACCAGAGAATTCACGAAGTACGCTTAACCTGCAAGGTTTTTACATACATTATCATAGTATTTTGAGATTATGCGGTGCAAATAACGAGGAAAAGCACTTTTTCTATGAAAGATAAACGATAATTCGTTGCAAATCCACCTAAGTATGAAACACGAAAAGCTTTCCATGCTACTGCATAGTAAATCAGAAGTTTTTTATTTGATTTATATTTGTCGCATAATGCTTTAAGTATCATTGTTATGTTCTTATTACTTGTATTCATAAAAGAGACACTTACGTCATTCCCATTCTATATTTTTTATGAGTTTGATGCAGAAACGTGTTTGATGCAATAAATATATTCTTATATTGAATAATTTTGTTGTGTGTCTATATTTTTTTCTTCCTGCATCCATACCTTTCTCAAGTGGCAAGAAACCATCAACTAAAGTTTTTAGCTCAATTTCCGACTCATGCAAAAAAACAGTAAATTCTTTCATTTCTTAGATTTAAAGACGTATTTAAATCACCTACTGTATATTTAACTTAACTGAAATGAATTATTGAAAAATCAACTTGTACTGTTTAATTTTGCGAATCGAACCAAATTTCCAGTCATTGCCCAAAACACTTATGTGTGTGTGTGTGTCCGCGTCTGAGTGAATGTTAACAAATTTGAAGTTTAATTCTTCAAGGATTTAAAGTAGTATTCTTCAAAAATTCCATAATTCATTGGTATTAATTTCTAAAGCAGTCCTTTCGTAGTTTTTGTTATTTTAATGATTTGTTGACAAAGATATTTTTTTACTTATTTAAATTGATATTCAATAACAACATTTTTAAACATAAATGCTTTTTGAAAACGTATTTCGATTTCATCATAAAGAAGATTGAATCAACCAGCGCAAAAACTTTTTAGAACCAGGTTGCAAACGAAAAATAAAAAAGCGACCCCTGACAAATAGAAACACATCTGGTCGTTTCGAGATTTGAATGTTTTCGTGCAGCTATACGACCGTATATATACAATTATTGCGTCGTCCCCGTACGCGAGTGCGAATACAAAAACGTGTTGTAGCCGCACACAGTGACACGTATAGACATTTATTTTCCAAAAAATGCGCAATGCTTTAAAGTCTAAAAACTCCAAAAGATTAGAATTTTAAAGGAATTAAGGATAAAATATAGAAAAAAAAACTAAAGAAGAGAGAATTTATTCTAATCGCTTAGCTTTTCATGGACAATATTTTATTTAAATTTCTATGATGCGATCGTAGCGCGACAATTCTAGCAATTCGAAATTCATTCCGGCTTCCGTGTTTTAAAAGGCTTATACGATATTCTTTAACGGCCTGTTTTCGATGAGGGGGAATTCGCTTGTTGGCCGTATAATCTCTCTCATACCGGCAAAGGTTTTTTTTCTCTTTCTCTCCAAAATATAAAATGCACTCGCTCAGACAATTCCCAATACTCGGGTTTCTGCTCTTCACACAAACACATACGCACATGAATTTACTAGGCTCGCGTAAGAGGAGAAGGGGAAAAAGAAAGAGAGGGACTCGAGCCATTGTGGCGTCACGGCCGGTCTCGAATCAATTTCATTCTTACTATTTCGAGATCTTGCTTTTATTTTTTTCAACTCTTCTGCTGTTAAGCTTTTACTTGTGGTCATTTTGTTAGTAAAGTTTCTATTGAATGGTGAAAGCATTTGTTCCGAGCATTATTACAATCCTTTTATTTATAAAATGCATACATTAACTCGAATCTTGCATTATGAAAGAAATCGCAAAAAGGATACTCTCGACGAGTAATGGACGTTTTTAAGTAATATTGTACAGCCACATAACACATGGAAGTCCAACTCAACTGTTTTATTAAGAAAATAACTATAAAAAGGTACAATAAAGTTCGGAGCTATCCAGAAAAATATATTTTAATTAAAGAGCGAGCCAGTTATGCAAACGAAACGACGTCTCCTCGTCGATTTTGCTGAGCGAAAACGGTTCAGAAAGAGCGTCGCCCTGAAATTAGTTGGAAAAGCACGTCCGTCGCCGGGGCGCTCGGGCGACGACGATGATTGAATTTTCGAGTAGGCGCCAAGATAAAGCGCACGGACGGGAAAATTGGACAAATAGGCTGGTAGATAGCGCGAGAATGGGGATGCGTGTGAAAAGCGATATTCCGGAACAATTATGCGTCGATCGTCCAAATGCACGGGAAATACAAAGCGGCTATTTTGCCGAGAGTAACGTATTTTTCGTGTTTTACGCGCGTCTCCGGATATAGATTTGACGTCCTGATCGCGTTAAACATAATAAAAGAAGGACGCTTTCATAAAATATAGCGCTCGTGCGCTCCAATTATAAATCGAATGAATTATGTCATTTGCAAAAGCCATTTTAATGGTTTCAAGCCGTTATTGCTGTTTTTATTCATTTTTAAATAAATAACAATGTGGTTCGTCACGTATATGTCATGAAGATTAATTAAATCATTTGCGAATAAGTAATCTATCATAACGGTGACTCGTAAATCTATAAGTGACCTAAGGTGGTTTAACAAACAGTATTTATGTTCACTGATAAGAATTTTTACATCGGTCTTACAGTCTTACAGTATTTATGTTGCTAGAAATTAGCAATATACGAATATAAAATTTCTGACTCTACGTGCACATTCACTTTAGGAGAAAAACAAGTATAAAAACAAAATCTACACCAAAAAACATAATTATATTTTTATATGTAAATTCGACTATATAGGATGCACTTTTGAACAGTATTCCTATATACTATATGTGTGTGTATAATTAGAAGAGGTCAAATTTAGTCAGGCGTATTTCACTTGTTTACCTTTAAAACATTCATGGTATTCTACTTCCAAAATTAGCTTAGTTTTAATAACAACAATGATAATGCTAAATTAAATAACAAAATTAATGATGCCAGAATCGATCGCAACAAATTTATTTAAAACACCGGTGACACAGTTTCCCTCGGCAAATTGAGATTGATCAAATAAAAAAAACTTATCAGAAAAGGTATCGGATTCTCGGGAGTTTATCGCCATCGGAGCTTCGTGAAACATTCAGAGGGGATAGTAGCGGAAATCCGAGTCATATACAAACCACTTTCCCGAAAGATTCGTAATTTTCGGCGGGTTTTCAGGGCGCCCAATTCGCAAAAGGATCTCCCGCTTATCAAGATTTTATTCGTCCCTCCTTCCCCTTTTCCTTGCTCTGTGACTATGCCGACGAAAGGAATATAGAAGGGAGAAAGAGAGAAGAAGAGAGGGAGTCGGCGCCCGATTTCGAATCGTAGACTGCCTCTGCTTTATTTTACCACTTTCACGCGAAAATTTCTAGGAAGAGAGAGAAAGCGAGGAACTCCATATCTGACCTTTTTCGCGCTTCGCTTCGTTTCCCTCCTTTTTCTGACTTCCACTCTCTACTCACTATAAGGCTGTAACTGAAATTTCGCGGCGCACTCTCTGTTTGTCTTTCCGCCCGACCGTGTCTGCTTCGCGCTTGCCTCGGCCTCTCACCCTCGCTCTCTTTCTCCCTCTTGCTCTCTCTCTCTTCCTCTCTCTCTGTCGCTTTCTCTGTTTCTCCTGCTACTTCTGTTTCTTCATTCCACTTTGTTTCCAAGCTGGTTTCACCCTAAGGCTGCACCCGCCAAGATTTCAACGTCGTTCTCGCAAATTTAGAAGATAACACGATCATCTTCTTATGTTAATCGCTGTTCCTAAAAAACAAACCTTACATTTATTAACTTTCTCGTACTTGCCATTTATTAAAAATTTTTATTTTAAAAATGATATTCCACCAATGATTTCATCTATAGATATAGATTGTTTGCGTAAGATTTACTATAAAATGTGTAGTTAATGATGCAAGTTGATAATATTTTATCTATTAAAAATAATTTTCTTAGTCCTTTTTTGTTGATCTCTAATTATTTTATTTTTCTTTTGATGTTGAAAATTTTGTATTGATAGGCTAAAATTAAGCATACATTGCGTACAAGAAGCTTTATGATACCCATTATGGAGTGGGTCATTTTTTTTAATTCAAAAACTACTTCAAATAGTCTAATTTTAACAAATTTGGTTATTTTTGGCATTTTGAACTTGATTACTAAAATGAGTTTTATATCTGTAATTCTCAAACCATAAGTGCATGAATTTATAGTAATTTAATCTTCTAGTTCATCTTAATCCATCAAGTAGTACTTTTAATAAACCAATATTTTATAAATCACTGATAGGGCCATTTTCTTAATATTCTAGGAGAAGTAAATGTTTTTATTTTCTTTGGCTTTCAAGTTTCTCTTTCTCTTTCTTTTAAATTGATCTGAATCTTAACATTATACTTTTATAAGTGGGTATGTTCCATTTACCTTTGATACCACTATTTTTCTACTTAAGTTATTTGAAAAAAGACAAAACTCTCACTATCTGCGGCTATTGTACTTTCACGAACTTAGCACCTGTACTTTCACATATATAGTGCACTAAATTTTTTCTTTTTCAAATCTGTTCACAAATTCAAAAAGGAATAAAGTAATTGAGTACCGCCCTATAAAGAAATATTGAAGTTTTAGTACCTATGATGTAACATGTTAAATATATTTACATTTATGCTAGCAGACAATTATGTAGGTATGGTATGATAGGAAAAAAGAGTAAGTTTCTGTTGGCATTATGATCGTCGCTTTTGAGGAAAGTAAAACTGATTGTGAACTAACTTGATCTGCTGATTCGAAAACTCACCGTGATATTGGTATTAGTTTATTATATTCATTAAAACTACTAATAAACCGAGTAATTAAATAATAAATTTACACTTTATCTCAATTAAATATTAAAATAGCAGAAACGAAATTCAAGTATAAGAAATATTAAAGTTTTTAATAATAGTACAAGCTCTAAAGTTGTATCCTATTTGGGTCTCAAGAATACTGGAGAATCTGCGAAATGATGCAAGGATTATTTCAGTGGTTTACCAGAGTGTATTTAATATTGAATGATTTTCGTTACTATAACCACATGAATAATTACGGTCAAACATATTGGACAGACTCAGAGAGCTTGTGAAGCATTTGCAAATCAAATCATGCATTCGACAGCAAATAGAATAGAAAAGTTTTACTTAAACAAATCAAGTAAAAGATGTTATTGATACTACTTTTTCAATTCATCCAATATTTATGCTCATTGGAATACCTCAGTTGTATAAATCTCTATTGAAATTTAAAAAAAATGATGTTTTATCAAGTTACTCTTTTTTAGACGTTTTAAAAGGTGAATTTTGTGAATTTAATATATAGGCTTATATTTTATTTCAAATCAATTTGTAGTACCATACAAAGTAAATTTTAGTTATAATTAATATTTTTCCAAAGTTGTGGAGGATTCAGAATAAAATAATAATACATAGACATTTCTTTGCTCATGTATAAAAAAAGTCAATTGCAGAGTCAAGCCTATTTTTCACAACTCTCGTTTGTTGGTTTTTTCCGCTTTTCTCCCGCTTTTTTGCTGTCGGTGCGTTTCACCAACATTTTTCGTTGAAACGTTTTTAATATTAATAACATCCGTGTACGGAAAAACAGTTGCACATAACGTCGCCGTCTGCCCTCGATGCAAATGAATTGAAGGTTTTTCTCGTTTCTATGCTTCCATTGTCCACACAACGCAACCTGTTAAGCTGGGAAACAAGAGAGAATTTATCGAGCAAACGAAATGCGAAAAGGAGCGTTCATAAAGGCATTTCCTTCGCATTTTAATGGATTTCGCAAAAAAAATGCTTTGAATTATTCAGAAATGTGATTGCTACTTTTTTCATGCCCCGGGAAAGTTTTAAGTGAGCGTGAAAAAGTTGGAAAATCGTTTGGTTTCAAGAGAAGGGATTTTAAATACTGAATAAAATAATATCCTTTTATTTAAAATCAATGGAGATTGTGCAAATGACAGATTAATTAAAACTTTTTAAAGAACACTGCATATAGTCTCTTACTTTTCGAAATAATGATCTAATATTAAAATAAAGAAATAATATAACAATTGTAAAATTTTATATTATAATTGTCCTTTATTCATGATTTTTTATTTTGATATTAATAAAAACTACTTCCAACTGCCTTAGCAAAATGCTTTTTGACAGAGTTAATTTTTTTCCATTACGTAATTAAAGCATAAGAAATAAACATTAAAAACCATTCAATATGTGTATGTGTCTGCGCGCGTGTGTATATAGAAATGAATTAATCGGTTTATTGCAAGGTATTTTCATCAAACCAATGCGTGTGAAATTCGCTGACCTGATAGAAGACGCTACCAATTGACAACCACTTCTAAAGGTATTAAATCGGAGTCTTTTTCGAAAAGGTAACTACCCAAGATTCATGGTACTTTTTGATTAAATTTAAGATATAAATACTACTGGCAAACATTTTCTATATCATCAAATGTATTTCTTTATGAGAATGTAGAAAGAAAATATTTGTTATGCTTTTATCCACTCTATCCATTATTTTTTGGTCAGTTATTATGTCCGCAATCTAGATCGAAAAAACATTATTTGTGAGTGGTACCCTTTTAAAACAAATTATGTCTATACTGGCACTACCACCTTTTATAAAGCCAACGAATTGTTCTAGTCCAACTTGCATAATTCTCAATATTATAATATTTCCAATACTTAACTTTTACTATCGTTTTATTTTAAATTATAATCGTATAATATCAATGTTTGATTTTAAAATGTAATCCGCGGCAAGGATTTTCTCGACTATCCGATATTTTCACATCGTTTTCAAAATAAATCTGCGGTTGCATCCGCATAACGATTCAGAAGAGCGTCACCGCCATCCAACTATATATTCTCTGCATGCGCTACGTTCGCCTTTCCATTCATTATTCACCGATAAAAAGGTGCGATCGTAAGTTGCGTGCTGCATCACACCGCGATTTTAAAGGCGCATTACGACAAGCCGTCGCCCGCACATACATATATACCGGCGTCTATATCGGGCAAACTCCCAATATTTTATTTATAGACTACTGTTGGGAGAGATAAAAGGAGAAGAAGTCGCCCCGGAAAAATACCCACCTATATAGCATCTGTGTACGCTCGCGCGCGTGCACCAGCGATTGTCTTTTCACGGCACGTTCGCGAACGGATGAGCGCTCGTGTGCGAAGAAATGCGATTGTCCAGGAAAAGGGGGAGGGGAGTGGGGGATTGGACTCGTATTCGTTTGCATCGCTTTTCTGCGGCTGAAGATACGTGAACAAGATTGTCTCGCTCTCGGGAAAGATGTGGACTTTGGAGCGAGAAAAAGAGTGTGTGTGAGACAGAGTGGGAATGAGAGAGAGAGAGAGAGAGAGGCGCTAACTCTGAATCGAGTCTGTTTGTCCTGCACCCTCAGGAAATGGAAAGTAAATTGTTATTATGACTATGATGTCCGATGTGCTTGGCGATTGTGGAATGGGTTGTGATAATTTTTTTTTTTTTATATTTTTTGGATGAATTAAAAATGGAAAAGGTTGCATAGAAGTTCGTGTTTTATTGTAAATACAACATATAAAAAGATAAAATATTTATCAATATAAACCGACCGTTAGCTGTTTATGTCATTGTTGCATGAAATATAAACACGGTAGTTCGTTTCATAACTTCCGTACAAAAAGTTTACAAATTTTTGATCAGCTGTTTATCTTTCTTAGAACCACCTGTATGGTGAAAAGAGATTTCCGGGCCGATGACTTAAATATTGTTTACTGTAGACTCTAGTAGAGTGAATCGTCTCTGCACCTGGATAAATAAGAAATAATAACTTATAATGTTTGAAAATACGGATAGAATAGTGACAGAACTGTTAAATTACCATATAAATAAATATCAATGGAACAGCAAGGGATCGAGAACTAATGTAGAAGAATCAAGGAATGGAGATTAGTTTGTCGATCGTGAATTATGAGAATAAACAAAAGATTTATGAAAAATGATCTATCTTTTCTTCCATAGATCTGTAGAAATTGTTTTATATTACTAGACGAGTTCATATTGTAACTTTGAAACAATGATGAAACCGATTTTATTTTCGTTGTATCGTACCCATTTTATGAAAATGAATCAAATATATCCAAAATTCATTTATAATGAATAAACTAATATTATTGACGTCATTGCAGATATGAACTTTATTAGTAACAGCTACTTTTAGAGTCTCTTCTATACACAGCATCATAAGCATGCATAAATTAAACATTTCGACAAAGAACCCACATCCAATAAACCGCACCACTTTACATTTGTGTTCTACCCTTGCAAAATTTTGTTTGCCAAATATGCTAATTTTACGATAGCCTTTTCAGAGATCTCCCCGATATTGATTTACATTCCAGATAAATGAAAAGCGCGAGCGTCCTCGTGATAAACATCAGCTCTGCTGAGCGTCCCACAGTCGGCTTTCACCGGCCTCGTAACTAAAAATTCTTTTCAGATATCCCCCCATCGTCGCGCCGACCCGGAAATAAATAAGCATAAATCCCTGGAATGAAATCAGCCACTCCCGAAACGCGAAACATCCAATTTCGTTGAAAGAGCCTATATAGGTACGCAAATACAGAAGGCTATATACGTGCGCTCTTCTTTTTTTTTCTCCGCGCAACGGAGAGAAGGACGCTAGCATTACATGCGCGGATCGCGCACGAGAATAGATCGAAGCGACTTGTAAGCCGTTTGTGGCTCCATGCGGCCAATGCGGTCTACGCGCGAGCTTTGCGGGTTGGAGAATGTATCTATAGTATGGAGCCTCACGTATACGCGCGTGTAGCGTGCACTGTAAATAATTCACGCGCTGATCGATATCGCGCGAGTGAGCGACCATTGTGTGTGTGCGTTACACGTTTCCGCCTACGCGGTTCGGATCATCGCGCGGTAATGCACCGTTGCGGTTACGCGCTCGCGCTTATTTGTTGACTTTTTAGTCATTTGGCATCGACGACTACGACGACTATGCCACAGGGGGGAAATGCGGAATGGAATGGTCAGAGCGCGAATGGAAATGAACCGGGCCATTGATTAATTAGCGATTGTCAACCGAGTCAATATTGTGTCGATACAGGATAACTAGTCAATTCGATGATTAAAATTGATAAGCTTCTGCGTACATGGTAAAACAACTTTGATGTTATCATTAGTTTAGGTTTATTATTACGAGGAATTTGAATTTTTTAAAAAGTATACTAAAATGTTGTTTATATCCTAGCTGTCATACCAGAAAATTTTTGATAATATATTATAAAATATTAGAATTTCCTGTCAACGATTTAATATACGAAGGAATACTAAAAATATCATTTCGACGTTTTCAAAGAAGTCTAATTTTTTTGAAATACACATTCCGCAGTTGATTTTTCTTATTTTTTATATCTCTAAGTACAGCAAATATTTTTGTGGCACAGCTTTTTTTGCATGAACTTTAGGTTACGTTAGTTTAAAGTTAAGGGTAAAATTTACGTAATATATAATAGAAAACACAAAAATCTCCCTATCTGTGCTGAACTTTGAATTCATGTAACTGTACAAGACTTTGCTATTTTTTAATTCTAAAAAGTGCAAATGAAAAGTAGTTTGTGTGTTTGAAACTTTATATACTCTTTCGCAATGGAGGGGGGAGGTATTTACGTTCGTAAGTAAAATTATTCTAAAGCATTATTAAAAAATAAAGTAATTGTGACATTGACAATGTATAACTTTTAAACAAATCAACATTTTGATACACGAGAATAAACTAATTAAAACTCTTCAGATTCAAAGAAACTCGAATTTTTACGTTGAGTGGGTAGAGACATTTGAGTTTGAACGTCGATCGGAACATGGAACCCATTATTTCTGCCTTAGAATACGTGCGGAGTTTTTCGCTCAAAATGTACGTGAGAAAATGTAGTGTAGGCGACGACAAGACACGGTGAGATAGAGAGAGAGAGAGAGAGAGAGAGAGAGAGGGAGAGAGAAAGAGTCGACTACGCCGAGTGCGCGCAGTCGTGGCATTCTTAATCGAGGGAGCGAAGCGTTCAGACTATTTTTTTAAATTGTCGCGTTTTCATGTACTTTGTATCATAGATTTACAAAAAAATTACTTTATTTTTTAAATCATATTGTTATAATTTACATGTCCATGCCTGTATATAACTTGTATAGGATCCTCTAATAAAAAAACACGCTTGTCATTCAACATTCAAACTTGTTCAACCCTTTTTAGTAAAATAAATATTGCACAAGAAACTTTTTAATTAGGTTCATTAAACTTATTTAAAATAAACGAAGTCCACATTAATAGCTCTATGACTAAATTTGAAACTTTAGTATTTTAACAGAAAAATGCATAAATAAGCGGCTTTCAATTAAAAAAGTATATAAGTGTGCTGAGTCGAATCAACGTATTTTTTGCACAAATAAAAGGTTTCTTTTTGAAATATTTTTTCAGGGATGCTGATGAATGAAACTGGAAGGATGAGTGGTGCATTCACGAAGCTTGGCCAATTTTATAACAGCTGCCTTGAATTCAAAGAAAAACCTGTGGATTTTGCACCGGGTAAGTAGATTGCGCCCTGCAATATATTTATCTGTAAGTAATAAGATTTTCCGCTGTACTGAAAATTTTCATGGAACTTTTAAAAACTGATTCGTAAAATCTACAGCCTTTTCAAAGAAAATTCACACTTACCGAAGTATTACATAATTTATACGTAAAATAGGCAAGCCAAACAATTATAAGTCTAACGTTTGCTAGAAAAATAATTATTATTTTTACAATTCTATAACGCTTCGCGCTTAATACTTTGTTTTTCAGGTTATGAACAAAATTTACTGTATGATTGACTTTCAGTTAATACGAGATTATTTGATAAATTTTTTAAACAAGAGAACTAAATTTTGTTATACAATTTTTTAGTATTTATTATTATTTATTATTATTTTTAAATACTATATTTTAATCATAAACATTCAAAAATAGTTAATTCTGGAATCTACTACATGTCGACCAATCGAATTATTGATTATTAATTTCCTCAATATGGTTGCTCATCATTTTTTTTTAAACAGGGGATAAATACGCGATGAAATTTTTGCCTTGCATGTGAATTTTGCCGTATAATCATCTGAAAGCTTTATATAAAAAAGTATACTTGCCCGGTACAGTCCTTTATTTGATATTTACTCAATAAACAATTCGAGTAAATAACAGCGGACTACACCACAAACATCACATCACTTTCAGCTTAAAAATATATGATCAGTGGTGTAAATTTTTTTAAAATATCGATCGAAAGTCAAAATACTCCGCACAAAATAATAACAGAACATCATAGAGCTCTAACGGCAGGCCCGAGAATGCATCTCTTTCCCACCCTTCTTTTCTTGCATCTATTTCACAGAGGAATTTAAAAATAGAAGCAAAAAGAATAAAAGCACGCATTTAACGCGAAGAGGCGGAAAGGGCCGCCACGTCGTCGCGTTATAGGTGGGAGTTCGACGAAAAAAAAGGGACGAAGAAGCGTCGTCTCGCTCTCACTCTCTCACTCTCTCACTCTCTTGCTATCTCTCTCGTGCGCACTCTCTCTCTCCCTCTCGCTCTCTCTTGTCGGCATTTCCACGACGATAACCTCGACATTATTCCCTTGTCGGCGCGGCAGCGCTCGCCTGTGTTAACGAGGCTGTTTTTAGCGAGGCGCGCATACTGTGCGCGTAGAGAGCGAAGGCATCATAGAGGTTGCAGATTCCAAACTCGGCAAATATTTGCGCCCCCTTGCGATGTGTTGCACGTATATATATATAGCAGTCACCTCTCGCTCGTATACGTATATATTTCGGATTGCCGTGTATGTCTTTTGTCTATCTGCATAGAGCTCCATATGGATTAGAAATAACCTAGTAGCGGAATCCTAACGTTGACTTTGCCTTCCAGCTGTTTCGCGAAATACGGAAACGATATTTCGAGTATGTGTATATTTATATATATATATATATATATATATATATATATATATTATTTTCTTAAAAAATATAATGTAAAAAATTAAATCACCACCTAAATTATGTTTACCAACGAAAACGCTATTACCCAGGCAATTCAGTTCGTATGTAAATTTATTTAAAATGGAAAAAGTTTCTCTCTGCCGTTGTTTCAAAAAATCTTTTATTTCTTTATATTTCAAACTGTTGTCATTTTATTTAAATTAAAATACGTTCTTGTGCCAGTGGTATGTTTTAACTTCGTCGTCCACGTAAAACTCCTCTGATGAAAAACTCGGTGCATATAGTAACTCCAAAATTTGTTTTTGGCGTACAAATTTCTGTTTTAAATAATACTTATAAAATACTTAAATATTGCAATAAAATTAAATAACACTACATTTAAAAAACATTTTTTAACTTTTTGATACTTTTTATACTAATTTAACTTTTCATTTTTAAATGAATTTTAAAAATAATTTTATTAAGAACTTGGAGTTTTACTTTTGTTTCCTGAATTTTACTTATATATTTTTCCTTTCACTTAACAAAGTCTGAAATTCTTTTTAGTTTCTGTTTTACAAACTAACTGCATAATTGTATTAGTTTTACGTGCTACCTCAAGTATTATTATTCTGCAAATATTTTTCGTTTCGTTTTCAATTAAATCTGAAAAAATCAAAAACAGCCGATATAGTAAATACGAAAAGTCAATTCTCGTATACATGTTTTCGAGAAATCTGTCTGCACGTCTATATAAATACCCGTTAATAGTGCCTCTCAAATCGAAGTGGAAGAATGTCTGCAATGTGCGATCTTCTGCTCTGTCGACGATAGGGAGAGAGAGAGAGAGAGAAAGAGACTGGGGAAGGGGATAAAGAGAGAACTTCTCGGCACGTCATTGTTTTGTTTGGTGGGTGGAAAACTGTTCGCGCGCGAACTATCTCTTCCTCTCTTTTTATCGGTGCGGTGAGAGGGTGTCTTTTTCTATCATGACGATCGAGACGAATGAAATTGCTTCTTTATTCAAAGCACCCGCTGTGCACTTTCACGTCAGACTTTGGTGGACGAGTTTCCTCTCCTTTTTTCGTTCACTCTCGCCTATCGTCCTTCCTCTCTTTCGTTTTCGTTAACATGGAATTTCTTGCCTTGTCGTGGAAATGTGTGATATCGGTCGAATCCGACCTAAAATAATCATACAGACAAAATGCATTTCAATGTAGATGTAGCCTGAAAAGTGTGTACTTTATCAGGAGAAGATTGGACCTAGTATTGAAAATTGAACTTATGAAAGAGGTGAGGATCAAAACATGTGCGTACTGGTCTTTTATGAATACCCTCAATTTTCAGCTTTTCCAAGGTAGCGTGTGCATGATCCTATTTCTTTTTTTTTTTTTTTTTTTTTGTTGAAGCATAACGAAGTACTTCGTAGTGACATAATTTTGTTAAAAAATGAATTCATCACAAATAAGACGTACAATAAAATTAGATTGTCGCACTTTCATCAATTCAAGAAACAACTACTTCTAAAATTAAAAGTATGATACTAAAAGTAATATCAGTATTTATATTGCGAATTATTCAAAATATATTTTAAAAATAATACGTATCTTGTGCAAAATACTGCAAAGTATGTTTACGATTAAGCAACCTAAGTAAATAAGTGCGATTGGATTGCAAGGAAAACCATGCTTTAGATATTGCACGAGGCTCTTACTTATGCTGACCGCTAGCGTGTAACCAATCGAACCACCAATACCACTATCGGATTCTTCATTGAATAGCGCTCACATAAAACCAGTCCGTATTGATCCTACCTTCGTGACAATAAAATAGTTATATTTTCTTCATTGAAGAACAATCAGCATTGATTAACACATTAAATTTTTTTACATACAAAATTTTTTAATCTAATGAATATAACTTTAAAAACAAATAAGAACGATACTAATTGGGTAAGACATTATTTGCTCATTTTTATGATTACAAACTTAAGCACAAATATTTATGTATTATTCTAAAATACAATCACTCTTAAGATATATATATATATATATATATATATATATATATATATGTTTATATTCTTTAATTTTATATGTAAAGATTTATTGATTTGTAAAAATATAATAATTTTAAAAATTTTATAAAATATTGCAACTGAAGAAATTTATAATATTTAGTTCGGTTTTTTCGATTTATTTTTTTAGATTATCACTTTATTAAAACTTTTGATAGCATGTTAACTAGAGTTATAAATTATTAATTATTATGTTGTTTTAATTTATTAATTAAATAATGTACATATTAGATGTTTTCTGTAATTTATCGTGTTGTATACAGTTGAAAATAAAATATCTTTAGTAATAACGTGGTTATATTAATCCATTATTTATAGAAGTAGAACAAGAGCAGCAAGAATACTTCGAAGGAAGCATAAATCACTTATAAATAAGAAATCTGTCGATATACGAATAACACTGATTTTAAATTGATGATAAATTGCATACCCTTAAATTTTCAATTAACAGGTCAATATCTGTTAAATTTTTTGTTGTTAATTTCGATTGTTTATTAAATTTCCAAATGTTCTAATCTTCCATATGATAATTTTATAATAAAAACATAATTAAAATAACCCATTTATATAATGTTCATAAAAAGTTTCATATAATATGACATTATTTTATTTAAGTTAATGTTAAGTATCATACCGAAAATAAATTAATTCAAATTTATAATTATTTTCACTTAGACTTTATTTTTATGACTTTTTAACACATAAATTCTTATTTACTGTAATTGTTTATCAAATGAAATGAATTGGGAATTATACGGAATTCTGTAAACAAGATTATACAGATATCAGAGAACATGTATGCAAAACTATGGGCCCATTGTTATCCAAAAGATCTTCATTTACCTATCCTAATTGAATGAATTGTGATAAAATCTGAAAAATAAGACAAAACAACGTGTAAACTACAAAGCGGCTAATAAGAAATAATATTATTTTGAATGTTATTATTTTAGTATTACGAAAAAAGTATTTTCTGGTACTATTTTACAAAATTACAAGCTATTATAAAAGTTGTTGAATGTCAGTATCAAATACGAAATAACGAACAGAAATACTTTTAATTGAGATAACTAAAAAATAACTCTTGACATGACAATGATAGATATAATTTTCTGTTTGTCTGGAGCATTTTAGAAGTTCAAAACAGCGAACTACAAGGTCAAATTTTTATTTTGTATTTTATAGTTAATGATCAACACCAGACTACATCATGAAAAATAAATTAACGTAATTTTAAGGATTTCATTGTCTTTTGTAATTTTTTGCCATATTTCTCAAAACTAGTCTTATCGATGCGCGCTGCGCGCACTTCACTTTTTCATAGCAACGAAATCAACAAATATTTTAGACTTCATTACTGTACGTTTTATTAATATTCTCTTTCAGAATGATACATTTTGAAGTTAGAAAACAAATCGGAACAGCATTCATTTTTTAATTAAATTATTAGATACAACATTTTAATTCAATTGGGATATTAAATAATTTAATGATTATTATTTTGATTTACTCAAATTCACATATAGATCATTTAATTAATTTTTATACCAAAATATTCATTTTATATCAGAGAACATTTTGAATTTTGACTTTATTTAGACCGGATATTGAACCATCAACCAATTGTATTGCTTCTTTAAATATTTCACAACATCCTCTCATCACTTTTTTAAGAGAGGACTATACTCTTTTTTAACCAAATTAATAAAACATCATCGGAATCAACATACATATATCGAAGTTCGTATTGTTTCAAAATATTTATTTTGTCTTGTTTAGGTTTTCATGCAATGTTATTCCTTTGGAACAACAAATATATGATTTTCGCCCGATAATAGGTACAACTATTTATTCTCTTAACTGTCTTTAGTTGCTTTGCGAACTATGTAATTTCATATTGCAATACAGTTTCTTTTTTCCTCATGGATTCCACAACTTAAGAAACGAGTAAATTTTACTTTGTGCGTATATGTACACTGAGAAAAATGATGTACTAAAAATTACTATAATACATAGTAACGTCGACACACACTTGCAATATAAAAAAA